>CM053026.1:125040323-125212621 GCA_028564925.1 Lithobates sylvaticus
CCGCAGGCTTTGCAGGATCAGGGAGGCCATGCAGCGTAGGTTAGCTGAGGCATTCGGTCCGGAGTCTTCTGGGTCACTGAGGATGACATGATCGCCAGCCACCTCCTCCCAGCCACGTACAAGTCCACTGGTTTGTTGGGACTGTACATCATCCCTAAAAGACTGCTGCTGCTGATGCTGAGTGCCAGGCTCCACCTCCATGCTCACACAATCCTCCTCCCTCCTCCTCCTCATCCTCTTCCTGTGTGATGGGTGGGACAGAAGGAACCTGCCTCTGTTCTGCCTCAAGTGCCCTGTCCATTATCCCGCGCAGCGTATGCTCCAACAGGTGGACAAGAGGGACAGTGTCACTGATGCATGCACTGTCACTGCTAACCATCCTCGTGGCCTCCTCAAATGGTGAGAGGACAGTGCATGCATCCCTGATCATGCTCCACTGACGTGGGGAAAAAAAACCAAGCTCCCCTGACCCTGTCCTGGTGCCGTAGTCGCAAAGGTACTCATTGATGGCCCTCTGCTGCGTGTGCAGTCGCTGCAGCATGGCCAACGTTGAGTTCCACCTGGTGGGCATGTCACATATTAGGCGGTTCTTGGGCAGGTTCAGCTCCTTTTGCAGCTCAGTCAGCCGAGCACTGGCATTATAAGATCGGCGGAAATGCACACAGACTTTCCTGGCCTGCCTCAGGACATCCTGTAAGCCTGGGAACCTGCCCAAGAACCGCTGCACCACCAGGTTGAGGACGTGAGCCATGCAGGGCACATGGGTGAGCTGCCCCTGTCGCAGGGCGGAGAGGAGGTTGGTGCCATTGTCAGAAACGACCATTCCTGGCTTAAGCTGACGTGGCGTCAACCACCTCTCGGCCTGCCCCTGCAGAGCTGCCAGAACCTCTGGCCCAGTGTGGCTCCTGTCCCCCAAACACACCAGCGCAAGCACGGCATGGCATCTTTTTGCCTGCGTACTTGCGTAGCCCCTTGTACGCCTACGGAGCACCGCTGGTTCCAAGGACAGAGCACTGGAGGAAGAAGAAGAGGAGGGGGTGGAGGAGAGAGGTGTGTCACAACCAGTAGCAGTAGTCGCGTTTTGGAGGCGTGGTGGCGGAACAACCTCCAACACTACTGCACCTTGTCCTGCATCCCTCCCAGCTGCCAATAGAGTGACCCAATGGGCCGTGAAAGAAAGGTACCTTCCCTGTCCATGCCTGCTGGACCATGAGTCAGCGGTAATATACACCTTACCGCTGACCGCCCTGTCCAGCGAGGCATGGACATTGCCCTCCACATGCCGGTAGAGAGACGGAATCGCCTTCCGCGAGAAAAAGTGGCGTTTGGGAACCTGCCACTGAGGAACCGCACATTGAACAAACTCACGGAAGGGGGCCGAGTCTACCAACTGAAAAGGCAGCAGTTGAAGTGCTAGCAATTTAGCCAGGCTAGCATTCAACCGCTGGGCATGTGGATGGCTGGGAGTGTACTTCTTTCTACGGTCCAGCAGCTGGGGCAGGGAAATTTGCCTGCTGCAATCGGACGTCGGTGTACTGCAAGTACTTGGTTGTGACACACCTAATTCTACACCTTCAGTCCTCTCAGAGCAGCTTTCAGAGAGGACTGAAGGTGTAGTGGGGATGGAGATCCCAGCTGAGGAGGAGCAAGGAGAGGTCCGCTTAGTTCTTTGGTGTGGGTCTTTTATGTGTGCCTGCCAACGAGCTGCATGGCAGGTCGCCATATGTCTGGTCATGCTTGTGGTGCCCAAGCGGCTGATGTTTTGGCCACGCGAGATACGCTTGAGACAAATATTGCAAATAGCAGTGGTGCGATCTGCTGCACTCGTCTCAAAAAAGGCCCACACCAAAGAACTTTTCTGATAACGTGCAGAGGCAGCGCCCTGCACAGGCGGAGCTCTGCGGTGTTGTACAGTTGCTGTGCTGGCCTCTACCTGGCCTCCAGGGGGCATCCTGCCTCGTTGGACATGTGACGCCGCATCCTCCTCCTCCTCGTCCTCCTCCTCATCCTCTCTCCCTTGAGGCACCCACGTGGAGTCAGTGACCTCATCATCCCCTCCCTCTTCACCACTAGAGCAAACCTGGCAGTAAGCTGCAGCTGGTGGAACAGTACTGCCAGATTCCTCAAGCTGGGTATCGTCATCCGAGCCTTCGAATCGTTGGGCATCCTCCTGGAGCATGTACCCAACACTGTGCTCAAAGAGTTCGGGGGACTCCTCAGGAGGACATGGTGGGTCTAGGGAAGGGGTGGCTGATGATGCTCTGTCAGTACCCTGAGCCTGGGTGAGAGAGGATGAGGAGGATGAGGAGGGCTTGGTCATCCATTCTACCAAGCCTTCAGCATGATGCGGCTCCACATGTCCAGCTGCCGAAAACAAAGACGCGCGTGTCCCATGGCCACGTGCTGATGACGATGCACGACCACGTCCACGTCCACGGCCACGTCCACTAGAAACAGAGCCTGCCTGCCCTGTGTTCTTGGCTCTGCACGCTCTGCCTCCCCTTGGCGGTCTTCCAGCCATTGTAGTCGGTAGTCCTGTGGGTGCTGCTGAGAAGAATATATAGGAGCTCTGTGTGATGCCACTAACACACTAGAAGTCCTATGGGTGCTTCTGCAAAGAAAATAGAGGAGCTCTGTGTGATGCCACTAACACACTAGAAGTCCTGTGGGTGCTGCTGAGAAGAAAATATAGGAGCTCTGTGTGATGCCACTAACACACTAGAAGTCCTATGGGTGCTTCTGCAAAGAAAATAGAGGAGCTCTGTGTGATGCCACTAACACACTAGAAGTCTCATAGTTAGTAAGGTTGAATAAAGACATCAGTCCATCCTGAGCGAGTGTCTACAATTGTCCCTATCCCTGTACATTGCACACTCACATCAGTCCCTACCCTCAAGGAGCCCACAATCCAAGGTCCCCATTCATATACTAGGGCCAATTTTTGGACAGAAGCCAATTAACCTACCTGCATGTCTTTGGATTGTGGGAGGAAACCGGAGTACCCGGAGGAAACCCACGCAGGCACAGGGAGAACATGCAAACTCCAGGCAGGAAGTGTCGTGGTTGGGATTCGAACCAGCGACCCTTCTTACTGCTAGGTGAGAGTGCTAACCACTACACCACTGTGCCGCCCAGAAGACTTCTAGTGTGTTAGTGGCAAGTAAGTCCTGTGGGTGCTTCTGCAAAGAAAATAGAGGAGCTCTGTGTGATGCCACTAACACACTAGAAGTCCTGTGGGTGCTGCTGAGAAGAATATATAGGAGCTCTGTGTGATGCCACTAACACACTAGAAGTCCTATGGGTGCTTCTGCAAAGAAAATATAGGAGCTCTGTGTGATGCCACTAACACACTAGAAGTCCTATGGGTGCTTCTGCAAAGAAAATAGAGGAGCTCTGTGTGATGCCACTAACACACTAGAAGTCCTGTGGGTGCTTCTGCAAAGAAAATAGAGGAGCTCTGTGTGATGCCACTAACACACTAGAAGTCCTGTGGGTGCTGCTGAGAAGAATATATAGGAGCTCTGTGTGATGCCACTAACACACTAGAAGTCCTATGGGTGCTTCTGCAAAGAAAATATAGGAGCTCTGTGTGATGCCACTAACACACTAGAAGTCCTATGGGTGCTTCTGCAAAGAAAATATAGGAGCTCTGTGTGATGCCACTAACACACTAGAAGTCCTGTGGGTGCTTCTGCAAAGAAAATAGAGGAGCTCTGTGTGATGCCACTAACACACTAGAAGTCCTGTGGGTGCTTCTGCAAAGAAAATAGAGGAGCTCTGTGTGATGCCACTAACACACTAGAAGTCCTATGGGTGCTTCTGCAAAGAAAATAGAGGAGCTCTGTGTGATGCCACTAACACACTAGAAGTCCTGTGGGTGCTTCTGCAAAGAAAATAGAGGAGCTCTATGTGATGCCACTAACACACTAGAAGTCCTGTGGGTGCTTCTGCAAAGAAAATAGAGGAGCTCTGTGTGATGCCACTAACACACTAGAAGTCCTGTGGGTGCTGCTGAGAAGAATATATAGGAGCTCTGTGTGATGCCACTAACACACTAGAAGTCCTATGGGTGCTTCTGCAAAGAAAATAGAGGAGCTCTGTGTGATGGGACTAACACACTTCAAGTCCTATAGGTGCTTCTGGGAAGAAAATAAAGGTCTGTGTGATGGGACTAACACACTTCAAGTCCTATAGGTGCTTCTGGGAACAAAATATAGCTCTGTGTGTGTGATGGGACTAACACACTTCAAGTCCTATAGGTGCTTCTGGGAACAAAATATAGCTCTGTGTGTGTGATGGGACTAACACACTTCAAGTCCTATAGGTGCTTCTGGGAAGAAAATAAAGGTCTGTGTGATGGGACTAAACACACTTCAAGTCCTATAGGTGCTTCTGGGAACAAAATATAGCTCTGTGTGTGTGATGGGACTAACACACTTCAAGTCCTATAGGTGCTTCTGGGAACAAAATATAGCTCTGTGTGTGTGATGGGACTAACACACTTCAAGTCCTATAGGTGCTTCTGGGAAGAAAATATAGCTCTGTGTGTGTGATGGGACTAACACACTTCAAGTCCTATAGGTGCTTCTGGGAAGAAAATAAAGGTCTGTGTGATGGGACTAACACACTTCAAGTCCTATAGGTGCTTCTGGGAACAAAATATAGCTCTGTGTGTGTGATGGGACTAACACACTTCAAGTCCTATAGGTGCTTCTGGGAAGAAAATATAGCTCTGTGTGTGTGATGGGACTAACACACTTCAAGTCCTATAGGTGCTTCTGGGAACAAAATATAGCTCTGTGTGTGTGATGGGACTAACAAACTTCAAGTCCTATAGGTGCTTCTGGGAAGAAAATATAGCTCTGTGTGTGTGATGGGACTAACACACTTCAAGTCCTATAGGTGCTTCTGGGAAGAAAATATAGCTCTGTGTGTGTGATGGGACTAACACACTTCAAGTCCTATAGGTGCTTCTGGGAACAAAATATAGCTCTGTGTGTGTGATGGGACTAACACACTTCAAGTCCTATAGGTGCTTCTGGGAACAAAATATAGCTCTGTGTGTGTGATGGGACTAACACACTTCAAGTCCTATAGGTGCTTCTGGGAACAAAATATAGCTCTGTGTGTGTGATGGGACTAACACACTTCAAGTCCTATAGGTGCTTCTGGGAAGAAAATAAAGGTCTGTGTGATGGGACTAACACACTTCAAGTCCTATAGGTGCTTCTGGGAACAAAATATAGCTCTGTGTGTGTGATGGGACTAACACACTTCAAGTCCTATAGGTGCTTCTGGGAAGAAAATATAGCTCTGTGTGTGTGATGGGACTAACACACTTCAAGTCCTATAGGTGCTTCTGGGAAGAAAATATAGCTCTGTGTGTGTGATGGGACTAACACACTTCAAGTCCTATAGGTGCTTCTGGGAACAAAATATAGCTCTGTGTGTGTGATGGGACTAACACACTTCAAGTCCTATAGGTGCTTCTGGGAACAAAATATAGCTCTGTGTGTGTGATGGGACTAACACACTTCAAGTCCTATAGGTGCTTCTGGGAACAAAATATAGCTCTGTGTGTGTGATGGGACTAACACACTTCAAGTCCTATAGGTGCTTCTGGGAACAAAATATAGCTCTGTGTGTGTGATGGGACTAACACACTTCAAGTCCTATAGGTGCTTCTGGGAAGAAAATATAGCTCTGTGTGTGTGATGGGACTAACACACTTCAAGTCCTATAGGTGCTTCTGGGAACAAAATATAGCTCTGTGTGTGTGATGGGACTAACACACTTCAAGTCCTATAGGTGCTTCTGGGAAGAAAATATAGCTCTGTGTGTGTGATGGGACTAACACACTTCAAGTCCTATAGGTGCTTCTGGGAACAAAATATAGGAGCTCTGCCTGCCTGCCACGAACACACTACAAGTCCTATAGGTGCTTCTGGGAACAAAATATAGGAGCTCTGCCTGCCTGCCACGAACACACTACAAGTCCTATAGGTGCTTCTGGGAACAAAATATAGGAGCTCTGCCTGCCTGCCACGAACACACTACAAGTCCTATAGGTGCTTCTGGTAACAAAATATAGGAGCTCTGCCTGCCTGCCACGAACACACTACAAGTCCTATAGGTGCTTCTGGTAACAAAATATAGGAGCTCTGCCTGCCTGCCACGAACACACTACAAGTCCTATAGGTGCTTCTGGTAACAAAATATAGGAGCTCTGCCTGCCTGCCACGAACACACTACAAGTCCTATAGGTGCTTCTGGGAACAAAATATAGGAGCTCTGCCTGCCTGCCACGAACACACTACAAGCCCCTCTTTCTCAATCAATCTTTGTAACTGAATCTATCTAACTCAATCTCTGTAAGTGAATCTCTCTACCTAACTAAATCCAGCAGAGTGTCACAGATCTAGCCTGCTCAATCTGCGCCGGAACAGCATGTGACCGGCGCAGACGGCGTGGCGGCCTTTTATAGGGGGGGGCGTGTACTACAGCCCCTGAGCTGTAATTGGCTACAGGCGTCCTGCCTGTAGCCAATTATGGCTCTTCGAGTTTCCGGGGCTGTGATTGGCCAAGCATGCGGGGTCACAGTGCATGCTTGGCCAATCATCAGCCAGCAATGCACTGCGCCGGCCGCGCCGGCCGCAATGCATTGCGGGGCCGCGCGCATCACACGAACGTGATGCGAGCGGCCAAAATAGTTCTGGGCTCGCCGAGCGAGCGAACGCCCGGTGCTCGATGCGAACGTGGGTTCGCATCGAGCACCGGGCCCATCCCTAATTAGTAGTAAATCCTCATGAGGTAGATCCATGACTGTCATGAATGTGATACAAGTCCATACCCCTTAGAACCCCAACTGGGCTCCATCTCCCTCCCTCTTCTCTCTCAGTGGAAAAATGAGCCACTATTTATATGGTGTGACCTACAGGGGGTGGTAAACTCCCTGAGAAGAGCAGGAAAACCTGACCAGCAGTGTTAACCCTTCCTTCTCAGGGGCCATAGGCATGCGCAGCCTATTGTATTAGGGTGTGTACTCCAGAGGTAAAACACACATGCATGTGTATTATATATATACTGTGTATATATATATATATATATATATATATATATATATATATATATATATATATATATATATACAGACACAAATTATATTGTCAAAATTATTGGGACGCACATGAACTTTAATGGCATCCCAGTCTTAGGGTTCAATATTGAGGCCCACCCTTTGAAGCTATAACAGCTTCACCTCTTCTGGGAAGGCTTTCCACAAGGTTTAGGAGTGTGTTTATTGGAATGTTTGGTCATTCTTCCAGAAACGCACTTGTGAGGTCAGGCACTGATGTTGGATGAAAAGGCCTGACTCATTGAGGTCAGGACTCTGGGGTGGAAGAACCTGACTGGCCTGCACAAACTCGCTCATCCATGTCTTTATGGACCTTGCTTTGTGCACTGGTCCAAATCATTTGGTGGAGGGGGGATTATGGTGTGGGGTTGTTTTTCAGGGGTTGGGCTTGGCCCCTTAGTTCCAGTGAAGGGAACTCTTCAGGCATCAGCATACCAAGACATTTTGGACAATTTCATGCTCCCAACTTTGTGGGAATAGTTTGGGGATAGCCCCTTCCTGTTCCAACATGACTACGCACCAGTGCACAAACAATGTCCATAAAGACAAGCAAGGGTGGTGGAAAATGTACTTCAAGTGCAAAAATTCACATTATAATAGTAACTAAAACGTATAAAATTAAGTGTAACAATCCCAAAAATAAACTTCCAAAGTGCCATAATGGTGTGAACCTCCCAACTAAAAAGTTGTTGCACTTGAAGTTAATTTGTATTGCAATTATCTGAAGAGGGGTTTCCACCACCCCTGATAAATGTAATTTGTTATGTCTTGTTTTCAGTTTGATATGTATTATATGTGACTTTACATATCACAGAGATTGGTATTGTGGTAATATTGAAGTTTATTGAGATTTCCATACATGAAAGGGTTCCACCATTATTGTTACATTATTTTTTGTGGTGTGGGAACACATAACAGTGCTTAGCAGCAGGCCTTTTACTGACCCTATTTTTACTTTACCTCCAGTATTTTATTGTATATAGATTGATTGGCACTGATGGGCAGCACTGGTTGGCACTGATAGCGGCACTGATGGGCAGCACTGTTTGTCACAGATAGTGGCACTGACAGAGTAAATCGTGAGGCCAGAGACCCGCTCAGTGTGTGAAACCATTAGCTAATGTAACTAATGCACACAGGGAGAACATCAGCTGTTACAACTTCACGGCGGATGATGTCGGGGGTTGGCAGGACCGAGCAGTTATCACACACCAGCCAATGATTGGGCTGTTTAAGAAAGTGGGCATAGCCACATACATAGCGGCCCGCCCAGACCCCATCCCATTGGCTGGTGTTTGTTGTCCTTTTGGTCCCGCCCACCCCGACATCACCGCAGAGTTGTGACAGCTGGTCTAAAAGTTTCACAAGCTGAGCGGCTCTCGCCTCACGATCTGCTCAATGTTTCACAGGCAGCACAGGCTACACAATGCCTGGATGTAACATTTCAGAGCAGATCTCGGAAGACAGCGGGTGATTAGGGTGTGCCGGTCACACTCTCCTGTCATGCGAATTGGATGTGGAGAAATCCTCATCCAATTCGCAAAAGTGTGAACCCAGCCTTACTCTTGAAAGACACCCTCTAGCATTTCTGGCTGTGGCCATCTTGAGTAAGGGCAGATGATTCATGCAGGGCCGTCTTTAAGCTGCCACTTAAGCCCTGCGCTTCCAGCAGTTTTCCTGGAATAGCAGGTGTAGTCGTTCCCTCTCCCTCCCCTGCTGTCCCAAGCGGCGGCCACAATATGACAAGAGAGCGGGACAGCTGTGGCTGTGGTTGAGCCCATTCGTCCCGCTTCTCCCTCTGTCAGGAGCTGCGGACCGGAGTGACAGAGAATGACAGAGCGGTGCTCCGTGTACCTCCCGCCCCCACCCCTGCCTGACTGACCTGTGTAGCACACAGCCGAGTGAATTCTTCTGGCTGTGTGCTACTGGTCTTATAGGTAGAGACTGTGTTGCACCGCCATGTCATCAGGTGAGAAAGATCACTGTGGAGAGGAAAGGGGGATTTACATGTGCAGAGAATTGGGGGAGGAGGTGAGCTGTGGATGGAGGGGGTACAGAGGTGAGCTGTGGATGGAGGGGGGGACAGAGGTGAGCTGTGGATGGAGGGGGTACAGAGGTGAGCTGTGGATGGAGGGGGGGACAGAGGTGAGCTGTGGATGGAGGGGGGGGCAGAGGTGAGCTGTGGATGGAGGGGGGGGGGGGCAGAGGTGAGCTGTGGATGGAGGGGGGGGGCAGAGGTGAGCTGTGGATGGAGGGGAGGACAGAGGTGACCTGTGGATGGAGGGGGTACAGAGGTGAGCTGTGGATAGAGGGGGGTACAGAGGTGAGCTGTGGATGGAGGGGGTACAGAGGTGATCTGTGGTGGAGGGTGCAGAGGTGCGCTGTGGATGGAGGAGGGTACAGAGGTGCGCTGTGGATGGAGGAGGGTACAGAGGTGAGCTGTGGATGGAGGAGGGTACAGAGGTGAGCTGTGGTTGAGGGTGCAGAGGTAAGCAAAGTGGTGTGCAGATGTGACCAATAGGTGGTTACTTTGGGGGAGGGGGGAGAATATGCACATACTGCCCTTTGTGCTGATTTTTTTTTTTCTGTGCCCTGTATATGTATGATATAAACCCCTCACAGTACACACTCCCAATCCCTGTGTCATCCTGGTCTCCTCTATTTCCCCCTACCTCCCATCATCCTGGGCTCCCCTATTCCCCACCCCCTGCATCATCTTGAACTCACCCATCCCTCCCCCCAATCATCCTGGACTTCCCTATACCCCCCCCCCCCATCATCCTGCACTTCACTATTCCCCCCTCCTACCCATCATCCTGGACTCCTCTATCTTCCCCCCATTATCATTATTATTATACAGGATTTATATAGCGCAGACAGTTTGTGCAGCGCTTTTCAACATGAGGGCACACAGTACAGTTACAATACAATTAAATACATAAATTTACGTTTGTTTTTGTTTTTTGGATTGTTGGGGTGGAGAGAAAATTTGCATGGGGGGGGGGGGGGAGAAAATGTTTGCCCAGGGTCCAATCAATATTAAAGAAGGCCCTGGATTCATGTAGCATTTACTTCCTGGAATCCATGTTCCCTTAGCTCAGGCATGCAGACAGGGGGTGTGCTTAGCTGAGAGAGACCCTGCTCCCCTCTTCCAGATGTAGCACTGTCCCTGTAGGGCTTGCTGTGTGTTGACTTCTTAGGCCTCCCTCTAATTACCTGCAACCAGTTGCTAGGGGTTTTCACTTATCCCCCTTACTCACACATGCTCGTTACTCAATAAACAGTCCAGGGTATTTGTGGTTGTGATATTTATTGTGGGAAAAGGGAATAGTGAGATACTCCAACTTGAACTATTCACAGTAGATAAGGACAACTCTCACTTGGGCTTACTAGAATATTTGTGGAAGCAGACCCACCCATGGTGCTTTTACCATACTGCCACATGTATGAAAGAATTAAGTCTTGCTCTCTCTAGCAGCAGACTTGATGCAACTACTTTAGCTCCAGGACACTCTCTAGCATCCTCTTGACTGACACCCATCCACTGACTCTTCTAGCTGAAGGGGTGGACCTCACAGCACAGGCCCAAAGACACAGATCTGTACTCACTGTAGGCAGAATCAGATCCTTACTAGTGTCCCCCTTCCAGTCAGGTCTGCAGGACCTCTGGGTTCAGCTCCTCTCTGACTTCAGGCCCTTAGGTTGACTACCCAAGGCCACATAACAACTTCTACAGAGGAGTGGCAGCCGCCCCCTCCCTGTGGGACCCCACTCTCCAGCTGAAGACCTTGAGCACATGTGCCCTTGGATTTTATACAGTATGCCAGCAAGCATTGAGGCACTTTCCTCTGCCAATAGCCAGGACTGTAACAACGTCTGTGCCCTCACTTGCCAGGTCCCCTCCCACTGTCCAATATGCCTCCCTATTGGACCAGTGTGGGACATTCAGACAAGCTGAGCTGCACCTGAGCACAATGAGCAGACCTTACCAATGGCTCCTGCTCCCTGGTTGGCAGTGAGCACTCTTAGCTTGCCTAACAATCTTCCTGGTAAGCAGAAAGGCCAAAAACTATACTCTCTTCTAGCACCTACCTAGGAGGGTGCTACACAGATAAGAGAAAAAAAGCCCATGAAGATTCCTGGGATGTATGACATCATTTTGGCCTAGGCCAGAAACCACAGAGTAACTGAAGAAATGTAAAAAAAAGGTTAAACCAAGTAAATATATGTAATATATTTTCTTATCTATTTACTAATGCTATCAGCATAAGCATTAAAATAGGTAATGTTCATCGAGAGAGTTTAGTTCCATTTTAGTTAATGGAAAGCAGACATTCCAAGTCTCCCGCGAGCCGGCGGGGAAGAGCGTGCCATGAGAGGTCTAATGACAGCCACTTTGCAAGGACCAGATCTGTCATCATCTGAGACAGACGAGAAGAGAGAAGGGGTCGGCGGGGAGGAGTGTGCCACAAGAGGTCTAATGACAGCCGTTTCACACGCTACTCTGCAAGTAATGTAAACAGCAGCTGCTTGGATCTTGCTGATGTGTTTCCCCCATTGTGTGTCCCATGGTGTGCCCACCAATGCAATACTCCCAACGCAAACGTACCTGCACAAACGGCTGTATCTTAAATTGGGCGCTAAAATGATCAACGACTGGAACCGACTGCAATCATGAGAAGGAAGTGTCACCAGCACACCAGGATCTCCAAAATTTTAATCACATAGTATCAAAAAAATAAATAGAAGCAACGTTTCGGAGCCACGCAGGACCCCTTCATCAGGCATGTGACCTGTGGCATGGTGTGTCCAGTGACTTGCTGCGTGTCCCATGATGTGCCCAGTGCCGTGATGTGTGGCCCATTATGTGCCCCATGCCCCGCTGTGTATCCTGCTGTGTGCCCCATTCCCCATTGTATGCCCTGCTGTGTATCCCATGTCCTGATGTGTGCCCCATTATGTGCTCCATGCCCTGTTGTGTGCCTTATTATGTGCCCCATGCCCTGCTGTGTGCCCTTATGCCCCGCTGTGTGCCCTGCTGTGTGCCCCATGTCCTGATATGTGCCCTGTGCCCTGCTGTGTGTCCCATGATGTGCTTTGTGCCCTGATATGTGCCCTACTCTGTGTCCCATGTCCTGGTGTGTGCCCAGTGCTCTGCTGTGTGCCCCATGCCCCTCTGTGTGCCCTGTGCCCTTCTGTGTGCTTCATGTCCTGATGTGTGCCCCGTGATGTGTCCTGTGCCCTGCTGTGTGCCCCATGCCCTGCTGTGTGCCCCATTATGTGCCCCATGCCCTGCTGAATGCCCTGTGTCCTGATTTGTGCCCCATGATGTGCCCTACTGTATGCCTCATGCCCTGCTGTGTGCCCTATTATGTGCCACATGCCCTGCTGTGTGCCCCATGCCTCTCTGTGTGCACCGTGCCCCGCTGTGTCCCACATGTCCTAATGTGTGCCCAGTCGATGACCTGACCTGAAATTCGTTTTTGCAGGTTGGGATGTCTGGGAAAGGCTGTTTTTTTTAGATATGTATTTTATGTGATATGTTACAAAGCACATTTTTATTTCTTTATCAGCTGTGGGACCAAAAGTCCCAGCATTTTCCATCAGGACACTGGATAAACAGAGCCCATGAAAATAGTGTGCTTATATGCAGATAAAACTGTTTTATTTTAAAGGCCCAGCAGGCCAGAGCAGTAATTTAGTTTAGTGATGAGGAGGCATTTTACAAAGATTAGTATCTAGGACAAATCAATATCTAGGCAGAAGCCATCATGTAAGCAGCAATATTATGACATATTACCCCCGTGAATTGTTATCATGGCAGTTAACGTCTACAATTGAAATTGATAGTGATAATCGACACTGAGTCAGACATGCAGCAGTTGAGTTCACTAAAAAGACAGGCACTTGTGTTTTATGCATTAAAGAAAATTGCCCCGAATCATTTTGTGTGGCATCAAAACACTCTGCACTACAAATCAAGTCATTTACATGGTATTAAAGGCAATTTAGCTTGAAGTCAGACCACTTAACATAGGAGCAAATGCTCTGAGAAAAAAAAGTAATTTCATGATTATCATACAAATCTATAGTGGAAATGAAGACGTCTGACACAAAGTCTCTGCAATATGATCACAGGCTGGTAATGCTATTCTACATTGGCCACTGTGTGTTTTGGTTGGAACAGTTGGTATCCAGGTAAGCTCAATTTTAACATCATTTTGTACTATGCTTTTCAATTATAAACCCAGCTTTTAGGATAAAGGCAAATGCAGGCAGAAAAAAATGCTAATATCAATACAGCTCATCATCATTAAGCATTCAAGTTTTTGATGCAGCAATTTTAAGTCCCTGAATTTATCTTGGCCTCCCGAAACCTCCTATACGGCAGTACTCATGCTGGGAGAGGGAGAGGCTACACTGAAAGCCAATCAAATATTTTGAAAGCAAATTGCTGACAACGTAATTATAGGTAATTATAGGTGTTGAGAGCAGAGTAAAATGGCCCCCTGCTGCTCCAAAATTGTCTAATCAGGAGGCTGAAGGTGGGAAGATGACTCTACTGGCGTCATCCACCTGGCTGTCCAACCTGGCAGATCTGTGTAAATCTAGGAACTTAATGGGCAAAAATGCAAATGCTTTGGCAGATAAAATAGTGCCCTTATACAGTATGTATTTCATCTCTGTTTTTAGATGTTAAAATTACCTGATGTAGCACCCTAAAGTTTAGGCAGGGTTGCTATCAAATGTAGTTGCCAGGCAATAGTTGCCTTGGCCAATTGTTAGTAGATCAATTGATTCCTCTCTAAATCTGGACTTGTTACACCCTTTCTCTTCTGTCACTAGGTGACACTATGCTAGTGGAATTAGATAAGACAGGGGCTTTGTAAGCTCAGACCTGAATGGATGGGGTGTCTCAGCCAATTAGGCCAAAGCAGGGATTTTCTTTGGTCCCTTGGCCTGCTGGGAGAGCCCTTTTTATTTGGGTGGAGTCAGGTAATCGGGGTTCTGTGCCACCTGGATGGCTGTTTGGGTGGACATGTGTTGTGGTGACCCGGGCTGCTAGGCCGGAAGCCTGAGGCCTATCCTGGGGGGCATCTGACTGCTAGGCTGTCTGAGGGCCTTTTCAGGAGCGGGATAACAGTGTAGGGTTGGGACTGCTGGCCTGTAGTCCAACCAGAAGTAGTGGTTCAGCCGGACAGGGAACCAGCTGCGGTCGGAGGTAGAAGGGGAAGCTGTCACCACTAAGGGGCCATCCACCTTGTTACCGGAGACCACTGTGAGTAAGCTGAAGACAGTACCAGAGCAGTCTTCTCACCAGCCGGGGATGGTGAAGAAGGGGGGAAACTTCAGCGAGTGCCAAGCCAGGGACCCAGCAGGACAGCAGGGGTGATGCTTGCGGAGCATCAGTGGGTGCCAAGCCAGGGACCTAGTGGGTCAGCAGGGATGACGATTGAAGAGTATCTCTGAGTGCCAAGCCAGGGACCCAGCAGGGAAGCGGGGGTGACGCTTGAGGAAGATACTGAGTGCTAAAAGTGGAAGAGCTCAGGGGATCCAGTGGCTATTGGATGCAAAGTCTAGTGAAAGACTGGGAGTTCGTTGAGTGAAGACCCACAGTGAGTGACTGTGGAATAAGCGGAGAACTGTTTGTGTTGCCAATAGTTGAATACAACTACCATTAGTAACCGCTACAAGATTGTTTCCATAGGAGACAGCAGTCCTACCTATACAGAAGTGGTGTCCAGCTGGATGCCTTCACTTGTATAGCTGTCTTCCTATAGAAGTCTCAGAGTCTGCCAATTATCATTGGACCTAACCCTCTCTCCCACTGTTCAAGAGACAATACATCTCTTTGCATTCAAAAAGTGTCTGGTGTTGGTGGCAGGAGAAGTGTGGGGGCGTGACCGAATGGAGTCAGCTGTGAGTGAGCGAGCATGAAGCACAGGTGTTCCACCCTACCTGCACACCTCTAATCCTTCTCCCAGTTGGCCACATGCCGCCTGCATGAAATCCCCCATTCGAACGAGCCGTTTTGCCGTCTGGACGCACCGCCGTACGGACCTTTGCTGCCACTCCTGACGCCTGATGCCTCGAGCTGTGTGTGTGCTTGACGAGAGGAGAGCGCACGCTCCACTAACAGAGCCGCCTGCACTTTTCTTCCTCTCCTCCCAGCTGCCCTCCCCCCGCTGGAGCTTTCGGGTCTGACGCTGTGGAGGGACCTGCAACGGACGGCACCGGCGTGGTTCACCTCATCAACTCACCTCGCTGAGCTGAGCACCCCCCTCGCTGAAGCAGCAGATCCCTGGGGAGCCGTGAGTAGCCTGAGCTTAGCTCAAAACCTGACCTGATATAGACTCTGTGGTTGCTCCCCAGGACAATCTGACCTTTCATGGCTTAAGCAGCGGCTTGCTGCATACTGGGACGTGGTAATTGTGAGAGCTGGCATAGGGGGTAATACACCAAGAGACCCTCTTAGAGACCCCCCCTGGCTGGACTGTGAACTGCCTATTAAGCGATAGGGGTCCAGGAGTGTAACTGGGTGCTCAGAGCCCCCCAAAACGGGCTCTCTGATGCTTGTAGTGGTTTACTGCTTTTACTAACTGGAAGTACAGCGAAAGGGAAATAGCAAGGAGCTCCCTGTGAACCCGGACTGTAAAGTTGTGTTCCCCCCTCCACATTTTCTGTGTTCCTATTAGCGTGCTTTTATGTTTTTTTTTTTTTTTTTCGCTTTAACAGGGACATTGTGTGGCATAGTGATCTGGGGGGGGGGGGGGGACGCCGATGTGAGCTTGGGCCTCTTGCTGCGGGTATTTTGCCCTGAGCCACGATCCATGCTCCCCTCTCTGTGCCTTTTTTCTTTCTTTTTCTCCCTGCAAGGCTGTTAAAAAGCATCAACTTGGCCGGATCACTATAAGCTGGGAAGAGGAACGGGGGGAAAAAAACCCTTTTCTTGGTAATTTAATAAACCCCTTTTTTTTTTTTTCTCCTTTTTTTGCCCCTCCCCCACCACCTGTAGAACTTACCATGCTCAGTAAACGTGCTGCCGACGAGATGGTGCATCAAGAAGGGGCTCAAAAAACACGCTCAGCTAAGGAGAAAGCAAACCAGGTCTCTGCCGCAGCCGCCGCTGCAAAACTTGAGCGTTTTGCCCATGCCCAGGCTCCCACACAATCACCAAGTAAGGGGGGGCACCAACCATCAGGGCCACAAGTAAAAACCCAGGGGTTGGCTCCCGATAGAAGAAACTCTAGCCAACTATCATTAAACGCCACAACTCAATCTGCCAGAGGAATCGCGAGTAATAAAGATCCCGGGGAGGGTAAGGCGGCACAGGCGGCCGCAAGCTCATTGGCATGCCCTACAATAGGGGGCCAGGAGGAACCCACACTTAGGGCCATACTTGATGCCGTTAATGCCTGCAAGGACTCTATATCTGGCTTGGATAGCCAATTGAGTGGCATAAAAACCGAGTTAATTTCAATGAGTCAGTTACTGAGTAGCACAGTGGAAAGGACTACGGCGCTTGAGGCGAGGTTAAGCACGATCGACGACGAACTCCCCCCACCACAGGGAAAAATCATAGGCCTACAGAAGCAAATGGCCAAACAGGCCGCTAAGCTTGACGAATTAGAAAATAGAAGTCGCAGAAGCAACGTGCGCCTAATAGGCCTACCTGAGAGGAGCGAGGGCCCCAATCCCGTAGTCTTTTTGGAAACCTGGCTCAAGTAAATATTTGGGGATTTCTCTTTTACGCCATTATTCGCGATCGAGAGAGCCCATCGAGTCCCTACCAGACCCCGACAAAATGACGAGCGGGCTCGTCCACTACTACTGAAATTTGTAAACTACAACGACCGTGCGATTTTACTCCGCAAGGCTAGAGAACTGGGGGACATTTTCTTCAATGAGGCTAGGGTTTCTTTCTACCCAGATTTCTCCCCGGACCTCCAGAAACTCAGGGCAGAATTCATCCCAATTAAACGTACTCTTCAGCGACATAAAATCGCTATGGGCTCGACCTTGTATTTCAACACACCTGCCGAAGTCGAGAGATGGTTGGAGGAACGCAGAGAAGATCTTTGAGAGAGTCATGGACACAGGTCATGGGGGGGGGGGGGGGCGATGGAGGGCCTAGGTTGTTTGTTGTTGCTATATGTTGTTTTTTTGGGTCTCTGTGCCCTCCCTCTTCCCCCCTCCCCCCCTCTCCCTGGTCCCCCCCCCTTTTTTTTTTTTTTTTTTTTTTCTCCCTCTCTTCCTTACCTTGAACTATGACACTGTCCACTACACTAAGGGTACCGGGTCAGGGGGGTGGGGGGAGGGGGGTTGAGGGGAATACCACAAATTATATTATTATTATTATATTAATAATGTTTTTTGCACCATTGCACTGATATTTGACTAGGACTGGGGGTCAGAGGTGGGGGCTTCTATAGACGCCCCTACTTCTCCCCTTGTCCACCTGATGGTTAACACACAGTCACCATAACCCCTGTCTGGGAGGGTAGGACATTTTCTTTTTTTTTTTTTTTTTCTTTTTTTTTTTCCCCCTCCCTTTTTCCCCTTTTTTTTTTCTTTTTCTTTTCTCTCCCTTTTTCTTTCTCTCCCTACTCTGAATAAATTACACTGCACTATTGCTTATTGCACCAATGACACTGGGCTGGGGCTGACGGGGATATCACAAATTGTAATTGCTTTTTTTTTTCTCGTTTATTTTTTGACACTGGTTATTTGTCAATTACACTACAAATGTCTTATAATAATGGGTTTTTTTTTTTTTTTTCTCACCGATATTGGACCAGGATCGGGGGGCAGGGGTGGGGCTCCCGTGGAAGCCTCTACTTCTCCTTCTCGCTCATTTTAATGGTTAACACGTTGCCAATTGCACAATGGGTTGGGAGCATGGTGGGCACTAGGGGGGGGGGGGGGGACGGGAGGGAGGACTCCCCATCTTCCCCTTCCTTTCTTCTCCTCACCCTGTTTAGGAGGGTAGGTTATTTGTTCGTATATTATTATTTTAACGTTGATGCCACTGGGAAATGGTTGGATTGGGATTGTTCATCTAACACAGCATTATGGTTGGGATGGGACACCTGTGTGGTCGGGTGGGAGGTGTATGGTTGGGTCGCATACAAGCCCCGTGGGGGTGGCCCAGTTGGGCATGGGGGGGGGGAGGGGGGCGGGGGATTGGGAGGGGGGGGGGTGGGTAGGTTTAGGGAAGATTGGGGTAACACACACTGCTGGTCCCTATAGAGTCGGTGGAGGCTGGTGCGTGGGTGGGGGCGGTGGGGGAACCGGGGGGGGGGGGGTGAGGAGGGGATGGGTAGGCTCACCGGTTCGCTGTTGGGCCCCCCCCCCCCCCCCCTCCCCGCCTCCCCCCCCCCCCCTGCGTCCTGCGGTTAAACCTATTATGGAGGGTGATAGAGTAAATCTGGTCTCATGGAATACCCGGGGTCTGGGTAGCTTAAATAAACGTGCGTTAGTCCTGTCGGCATTGGACGGGAGGGGACCCGGAATACTGCTGCTTCAGGAAACGCATCTTACTCCCGACACAGCTTCTCAGTTATCTAGTCGCAAGTTCTCGGCCCAATACCACTCATTTCACTCCTCCTATTCCAGGGGAGTGAGCATCTTGGTAGGGAGAGGAGTACCTTTCTCCTGTAGAGAAATCTCTACTGACGAACAGGGTCGCTATATATTCCTGTCTTGCCTGATTGGTAGTCAGCCTTACATTATAGCAAATATCTATATACCTCCCCCTTTTAAGCTCGAGGTTTTGTACAAACTACTTGAGTTCGTCCTGGATAAACCAGGCATTCCAATGATAGCCCTAGGGGACTACAACGAGGTGTTAGATACGGGACTAGACAGATTCCCTGTGCCCGCTAGACCTAGGGCGGGAGAGGGGAACCGCCTGTCACGGTTTTTGAGGGAAATAGGGTTAAGCGACATATGGCGTACGCGGCACCCATATGATAGGCAGTACTCTTGTTTTTCAGACTCCTACCGTACCCTCTCTAGAATCGATATGGCCCTGGGGAATGATGAGGTGAATTTGTTGGTGAGAGATATAGAGTATGGCTTGAGAGGGATTTCAGATCACTCCCCGCTGACGCTCAACATAAGCACCGGGGGCAGAGCCAGCCATAGGGAATGGACGATCAATCCCTGCTGGCTTGAACTGATTGACAATCCCTGCGATTTGACCACTAGCATAAGGGAGTTTATACAAATAAACGCGGGTTCAGCGCCGCCCGGAGTGATCTGGGATTCCTTAAAGGCCTATACACGAGGACTGCTAATCCAGAAGATGGCAGCAATTAAGCGGCGGTCGAGAGAGCAAGAAAGGGAAGCTAGTAGCGAGGTAACCCTAGCAGAACGCCGCTATGTAGAAAATCCGACCCCTACTAGCAAGGGGGAATGGCTCAATAAACAACAAACCTATAAAATGCTACTTATTAAGAAAATGGAGAATAGGCAAATCTTTCAGCGCCAATATTATTTTGGTGAAGGTGAAAGGGTTGGCCACACCCTCTCTCTTCTGGTCAAAACCAATAGTTCCCCTTCAGCAATCCCAGCAATCAGGAGGGCAAACGGGGATTTGGTTACCGATCCATTGGAGATAACGAACCTTATTGGCAACTACTACAAAACCCTCTATAAATACTCTAGGAAAGGGAGCGAGACAGCAGTATCTGAATTTCTACAGCAGATAACATTCCCAAACCTATCAGACAATGACAAAACGGAACTGGAGGCGCCAGTAACTATAGAGGAACTGAGACTTGCAGTGGCAGCAATGCCCAATCAAAAGTCCCCGGGCCCCGACGGGTTGCCAATAGAGCTATACAAACGGTATGGTGAGGTATTGTTGCCTGAATTGTTGGAAACTTTGAGATGGGCATTGGATGGGGGCAGACTGCCCACCTCGATGCTCGAGGCCAATATCATTCTGATACTTAAAGAGGGGAAGGACCAGCAGGAAGTTACCTCGTACCACCCAATTTCGCTGCTATGCTCCGACATTAAGATCTTAGCGAAGGTTTTGGCGATTCGACTAAACAAATGCATACACAAGCTAATCCATCCGGACCAGTCAGGTTTCATTCCAAGCAGGTCAACTAGCACCAATATTAGAAGAGTCTTCCTTAATATGCAAACTCCAACGGATAACGCAAGCCCCAAGGCCATGTTGGCCTTGGATGCTGTTAAAGCGTTTGACAGCCTGGAATGGGACTATTTATGGCTGGTCCTGGTTTTGGGCCTACCTTCATTAAATGGATTAAACTTTTATACAGCGAGCCTAGAGCTAAAGTCAGAGTGGGCGGGGACTACTCCGAGTTGTTTCAATTGGAAAGGGGGACGAGGCAGGGATGTCCCCTGTCTCCCCTCCTTTTTGTACTGGCAATGGAACCCCTGGCGATCCTGACGAGAACGCGTCCGGATCTCCAGGGATTCCGGCGCCAGCCAGGGGAGGAAAGAATCGCATTATTTGCCGACGACGTTTTATTTTTTATCGGCGACATCAACTCTTCACTCGAGGTAGTGATGCGCATGATGGAGGAATTTCGGCAACACTCCGGTTTAGCCATCAATTGGAGCAAGTCAGCCCTGCTACCATTGGCTCGGTGTGGCGATCAGACACCCACTATAACCTCTGCCCTCGACGTGGTGACCAAGCTTAAATACTTGGGGGTGTGGATTTCTAGCGACACAAACCATTATATCAGTGATAACCTAGCCCCGCTATTGACTAAACTAAAACAAAAAGTGGAGATATGGAGTCGCCTCCCCCTATCCATAGCAGGGCGTTGCAATTTAATTAAGATGATCTGGCTCCCGCAAGTTCTCTATATTCTCCATAATTCTCCAGTCTGGATTAGCCAGAAATGGTTTAAGAAGATTGAATCCCTGTTTAGGGATTTAATCTGGAAAAAGGGCCAAGCCCGGATCGGTCTACAAACATTGCAGCTCCCTGTCGGGAGGGGGGGGACGGCGATTCCGCACCCACGGCTATATTTTTTGTCGGCTCAACTCCAGCAAATGGCAAACGGCGGGCTCCTGGCAGGTGGGTGTGGTGGCAATAGAATGGCGATACTGGGCGCTCCCCATAACTCATTAATAGAGGTGCTGGAAGCAGACTCGTTCACTCATAGGTGTCCGACGAGCGACTTGATGACTAGAGTATGGAAGGCAGTAAAATCAATAATGGGATACAATGGGTTGAACGAGTATACCCCGCTATGGTATAACAAGAATCTAGGGGAAATAAAGGGCATAGAGAGATCTCTAGAGTGGGAAAGGCAGGGTATTAGCCGGTTAATCCAGCTATACGAGGGAAACCACTTGAAGTCATTCGAGGACCTGAGACGACAATTCAATATTCCAAATAGGTCTTTTTACAAATACCTGCAGGTCAGACACGGTATTCAGGCCCAATTTAGATCCTCGACTATTAATTGGGTTAAGACTCCCCTATTCCAGGAAATAACGAAGCCGAGACCAATGAGGGGCCTGATCTCCAGGATATATGATACCCTGGGAAACAGAGCTATGAGCACCAAGGGACCTGATAGTAGTAGAAGGGGATGGGAAAAAGACTTAGGGCCAATTACCTCGGAACAATGGGACCGGGTCCTCGAACAGGGTGGCCTGGTATCAACATCCCCCTCGGAAAGGGTTTCCCATCTGTTCCTAATTTACAGAGCCTATTATACCCCTCAAAAACTGTTCAAATTCGGTAGAAAGCCCAGAGACGAATGCCCAAGATGCAAGGCGCCAGGCGATCTTCTTCACATGGTATGGAAGTGCCCAAAGTTATTCAGGTATTGGGTAGAAATAGTGAACAGCTTGAATAGAACCTTTGGGACCACCCTGGAACCAGAGGCTAGGACCTGCCTTCTGGGAATCTTTGAGGATGGCAATACATCATCTCCTACCAAAGTCGCCTTGCTGAGATGCCTGTACCAGGCAAGGCGCCTAATAGCGCTGAACTGGCAAGCTAGGACCCCTCCTTCCTCGGCGAATTGGACTGAGGCGATTAACTCCATGATATGGTGCGAGAGGGCAATGTTTATTCGGCAGAATAACCTCAAGAAATTTGCCCGTATATGGAGCCCCTGGTTGAGCGAGCTGGGCCACATGCCGAGGGTGGGAGACGACGGGGTGGATAGATCTTCCCCCCGGCGCCCCCACACCCACAAATCCCTTAAAGTCACCATGGCTATCCTGACCGCGGCGCGGACCCGGGGTCCCCTTCCCTCCCTTGGCCCGCGCGCCCGCCCTGCCGACTTTCTGAACTTGGGAACTAGTAGTGTGTGTATAGGGGGGGGATCCTGGGAGGGATAAGGGGGTGGAGCATCTGACTAGGTAACATGAAGTGATCTCTTGTATCAAATTTGTATTATTTACCATTATATCTATATGGATCATGCGTGTTTTAACGTTTGCTTGTAAATGCCTTACAAATCAAAATAAAAATTAAGAAGTTAAAAAAAAGTGTCTGGCACCCACCATTTCATCCTGCAGTTCACCCACCATGTTTTGTAACCCACTCTATACAGAAGGATGTCAGCTGTTCCTAACTCTGGAGGTCACCATTTGGCCTCAAGGGACCCAGGACTTTGCTACACTTTTATTCTAAAATGGGCATTAAGTATTACTTTTTTTTATAGACATTGGGGTTTATTTACTAAAGCTGGAGAGTGCAAAATCTGGTGCACTTCTTCTGCATAGAAACCAATCAGCTTCCAGATTCCAAAGCCTAATTAAACAAGCTTAGGTTAGAAGTTGATTGGCTACAATGCACAGCTGTGCCAGATTCTGGCATAACCCGTTTTAGTAAATGTACCCCACTGGATCTTTCAGTAACCTATGGCATATGAATGAACCTTACACTCACTTTGTAAAACATTAATGGAACATAAAAGCTAAGAGGACTTAACAGTGCAATGAATATAAAACGGTAACCCAAGAGAATCAATCACTTTTACTGTGTTGGGCCATGGCAAAAAGCGCTCCTGCAACACTCAGAAAACAGAAAAAGTTATCAGTACACACTCATCACATAGTCATAGCATCATCCTTCAGAGAAGGATCTTCACAGAAGAGTAAGTCCATCGAGTCTGCATTTTTTAAAAATAGTTTTTGTAGTTTGTTTTGATGTTTTGTGTAGATCTATGTTTATCACAAGCATGTTCAATATTTTTCTCACATACAGACTAACAGATCTCCATCAGGCCCTCTCAGGTCTACTGAATCAAGTTGTCATTGCCCCAGTTTCAGAAAAGTTTCAGGGGTTGTACGCTAACCTGTTCACAGTTCCCAAACCCGAAGGGGGCACCTGCCCTATCTTGGATGTCAAAGCCCTAAATGTCTTATTTCAAGCTCAGAAATTCCACATGGAATCCACCAGGTCTGTCACCTGCACCAGGAACATTTTCTAGCTTCTGTAGTAATATCTCCATCTTTCTAGCGCATCAGTGTTTGCTGTGTTTTGCTGTGGGTTCCCTGTCTTTTCAGTTTATGGCCCTGCCATTATGTCTTTGGTCTCCACCTCAGGTGTTCACCAAAGTGTTGGCCCCAGTACTAGGTATGTTACGCTCTTGTGGCTTCCCTATCATGGCTTACTTAGATGACCTTCTGTTGAGGAAACAGTTGGCGCACGCTTTATTAGACAATGGGATCTTGACCATCCTGATATTTCAATAGTTCAGGTTAATCATAAACCTTCAGAAATTGCCATTGGATTATTTGGGTCTAGTTCTAGACACATTTCAGGCCATATTTTTTCCCTCTTCAAGAGAATCTTCAAGCCCTTTTATCCCAGGTTTGTACCCTCCAGTCCCAGAGTCATATGACTCTTCACATTTGTATGACAGTACTGGTCCTTATAATAAACCTCTTTGAGCCAGTGCCATTTGCCCAGTTTTACACCAGACCTCTACAATGCTACATTCTGTTGTTGTAGGACAAGTCAGTCAAGTCCGTTTGACACAGAGGACCAGGATGTGCCTGACTTGGAGACTCAGGAATCTGGATCTAGAATCAGGGAGGTTGTTTCTTTCCATCATCTGAAAGGTCCTCACAACAGATTTCAGCCTACTGGGCTGGGATGGGCTGCTAGGCACCATATCAGTGCAGAGAACTTAGTTGTGAGGGAATTCAATTTCCCAATCAACATCCTGGAGCTTTGGGCAATTTGACTGTCTCTCCAGCCTTGTGCTATCTTACTGGAGGGTCATCTGATCAGGATCCAGTCAGACAATGCCACGGTAGTGGCATACATCACCTATCATCTAGGAACCAGAAGTCTCACCATGGCAGGAGGGGTAGAGTGAATCCTATCCTGGGCTGATCTTCACATTCCAGCCTTGTCTGCTGTATACATACCAGGTGTGGACAATTGGCAGGCAGACTTCCTCAGCTGGCAGTGTTTAGAACTGGGGGAGTAGCCCTGACCTGCAGAGGTGTCCCAAGACCTATGTCATAGGTTGGAGACGGCTGATATTAATTTCCTAACCTACAGATTTAACAACAAACTAGGGAAGTTTATTCCAAGCAGGAGCACTGGATGCTCTGGTGGCTCTGTGGAATTAGTACACCCTGTTCTATGCCGTTTTCTCCATTGAAACCTATTCCTTGTCTGCTGTCAAGGACAAAGATAGAGGGCATTTTAATGATCCCCCTTGCCCTGGAATGTCCCAGATGAATGTGGTACTTTGACTTTAAAAGACAATCTGTGGGCTCTACTTGACCATGAGGATCTTCTGTCTCTGGAAAGTTTTACCATTCTGATTCACAGTTGCTGGCCCCAATGGCATTGCTTTTGATGGTAAATCTTCTTCTCACAAGGTCTATCATGGCACATAGAAGTCATGCTTCACTTGTAAGTGTCAGGGCTTCCACCTTTGGAGATTCTCCATAGGATAAATCATCTCCTTCCCATAGCTGGGTCTGGACCAGTCCCTGAATGTCAGCACTATCAGGGATCAAGTCTCTACTCTTGCTATGCTGTGTCAGAGACTGTTTGCCCCTCATTCCTTAATTAAGATCATTGTACAGGGTGTTTCCCATGTGGCCTCACCTGTTCATTTCCAGAATCTAGAATCTGGTTATCTCTGTGCTTCTAAAATTGCTGTTTAAACCCATTAGAGCTATTCCTCTCTCTCTATACTCACCCACTAGGTAATGTTCCTTGTAGTTATTACCTCAGCAAGGTGAGTGTCTGAACTGGCAGCCTAATCCTGTAAGGAACCCATATGTCTATTCTGTCATGCTTGTGTCAGGAAAAAGGAAAATTGTATATTTACCTGACGGTAATTTTCCTTTCAAGTCGCTCCATCTTATAAAAAGGTTCCTGCGCTACTTGGGGGCGACTTGCATTGACTTCTATTAAAGAAGTCGTTTGGAAGCCGCAATTAAGTTGCGCTGTGTGGAGTGGCTTCAAAGTTGGGTGATTTTGAAGCCGCGTTAGTGTGAACCGAGACTTAGTCCTGCTTTGCTACAAACTGAGGCACGCTGGTAGTCGGAGGGGTTATCCTGGGCTTGCCTGCAGTTTTTTTGTTTGCCAGTGTCCAATACACCTGTAGTCAGCAGTATAACTTGTAGTTGAAAGACAACCTGTGTCCCTAATTGCACACCAAGTAAATGATTTTATGGCTAGTAGAAAAATACTATTTATATTCACAGGAATCACAAAATATTCATGAGCAAGTTATCAATAACTTTTTTTTACATAGCCCTCTCTGACACGTGATGCTATACTGTATACTCTATATACAATATATAATATTGCATATATAGTATGGCTCAGGCACATATTAAACTTGTAGCTGGTGCACCCCTCTTTCTTGTCTTTTTATGTATAGGTCTTATGGATTCCCCAGCCTGAGGTGGGCAGCATAACTAAGTTGACTATAGGAGATTGCAACCTGGACTATGAGCTGGAGATGCCAGGATTTCAGAGAGAGCTTCCTCAAACTAGTTGGTGCCATACCTTAGTGTTTTGTGACATATCAAACTTGAGATAAGCATGGAATTGATTCTAAAATTATATTATTATTTTCAGCTTCTGCTACTGACTTTTTTTTAAAAACTCCATTAAACCTGTTTTATAATAGCTATGGTGCTAGAAGAGCCTTACTGATGAGGACATCATACTGTATATTATTTTATGATATAGACACATGCCATAGTTGATAACATTTCCACATAGTGAGAAAGGACATTTTGAAGAACTGGGGGAAAAAAATTGGCATGCCAAGCACCAGAGGCGGCTCTAGGCTTTGTGAGGCCTTAGGCAAATCTTAAACATGAGGCCCCACTCACGCCCAAAACCAGAAAAATAATTCAAGCGATAAAAAAATAACTGTACAAATTGCATATATTAGGAGGAGATCCACAGAGCCTGGCAGAAGGGGAGGAGTTGGGAGAGGGGAGTACACGGAGCCACCCACTGACCCTGGGATGTCACCCCTGGCAGTGCTGAATTGAACAGTCCGCCCCTGGCAGGGGTAAAAGTAGTAGCGGGCAGAGAGACGTCCCTGGGGACACCGACTGGGGGATATCCCCTCCAACTCCCACACACGTCAGACAAATTAGGTGGCCACGAAGCCCCTCGGAGTGCGAGGCCTAAGGCGATCGCCTAATTTGCCTAATTAGAGAGCCGCCTCTGCCAAGCACACTGTCTAACAGAGGTATAGAGGGTGTGTCCACAAAGAGGACATTGCCTCACATTTCAAACTGTCACACCTTTGAAATAACAATGCCACCCCCACCAGCTACAGCTATGCCACCTACCCCATATCTTGCAGCCATCAAAGTTTCAAAGACCTCTCTCTTTCCATAAAACTACCACAGTGCAATAGAGCACCCCCCCCCCCCTTCTGTGTGCCACAGTCCTATATCCCAAGACTGTCCTACAGGTATTGGAACACTTGAAATGAATGCCAAGAAAGGCTAATTGTGGAAGGGGGTGGTAAGGCTGAATTTGTGCTGAACCATAAGGGGACTTGCTGAAATTTATAACAACACTGAAGTGTGACGTTATACCATTTACTGCTTTCTACTGTCTGTGGTATTAACATATGGAATGATACCTAAGGCTTGAAATTAATGAGTGTCAGTCTGTCAAATGTGCTATTTACATTTTCTCAAATATCGGAAATAGAATTCAGCTGCTGGTTTCTTTGATCTCTTAGAAAGAGGTTTATTTGGACTGTTGGGGAGAATTTTCCAGTTTTGATTTCCTAGAACCTAGATCCTAGGGGAAATATTTTTCCCCTTTAAAAACTTTAGTGTAGCAGCAAAAGCACAATTTGGTCAAAATCACAGCACCACCTCTTTGATTGGATAATGAAGCAGGAGCAGTACACTGATAGGGTCGTCCCTCTGCTCACTTTTGAGTGTGCATGCAGCAGAGATTGACTGGCTCCTAGTGCTAGTCACAGTGTACTGCATAGGGCTATAGAAGACAAATGAACACATTCAATTCTGTTTTTGTGCCTAAGGAACATAGAAGACAAGAACTTGCCTGGCAGCATTCTGGGTTTTTGTTTTCTGCATGTCCTTGTCTGTACCTTGTATTGTTAGTCTGACATGTGGATTCAATAGAAACAATAGGAAGAGTGAATCAGTTGGGGAACTTATCAACCAGCTTATTCAATTATTAAAAGCCGTGCTTGCTAAAGTAAATACACTGGGATGTTTCATGATGTTGACATGCTGAATCATAGCTATTTCATGATGTATACAAGGCAAATCTAAGCTATGTGTAAAACAACATAACCTTTAATAGCTAACTGGATAAAAAATGTGTAGCACTAATATTCTATCAGGTAAGTGGTTTATCAATAAAGATGATCAAATAGTGAATTACCACTAAGTGAAAGTGCTAACTGGAGTGTAAAAATATATATACAACCATAAACACATAAAAATACCAAAGTGCATTCAATTGTCACAAAGAAAATAAAGGCATATGTCAAGTACAAGATTGTAAGGAATAATCAAAAAAAAAGTCTCAGACAGTAACATGCAACCCAGGTGTAAAATTCCAAGTGGCACCACCACGGATAAGAGAGGAGGCTTACCGGATGTCAATGACTTGAAGGGGCATATACCACTCAAGTCTTCAAAGGCTTAATGGTCAGCAAACTGGATGGGTACAGCTGATCCTGGATCCAGTCAATGGCTTAACTTGGACATTCACAGACGTCAAGTGGGTTAAAGGTTAAATATCATATTCCTTGGTGAGGGCAGAGGCTCGGTATCCACAGGCCATGCGAAACAGATGGAGAAAAAATTGCATAGCGTGATACTGTTTAAAAATATTATTTATTGTAGTAAAATGGTAAACTCACATGGTAAAAGGTCATCAAAAGCTTCTCAGCTTCTTAAAGCTTCTTTACAGGTACATGAGCCTAAGTGGGTCTACCGACGCGTTTCAACTAATAAGTCGTCATCTTATGGCTAACTACCTCAAAATGTAATGCAGCATAGTGAAATGTTTACTGTTGTTAATATTGATAATCTTGTTGTTTCATGCAAATAATGGCTTTTGAAGTATCTATTTTGCCCACGGACAACAAATCTCTACTCTCATAATACTTCCCCTATACTGTTATATAAAAACTGTGCTGTCAACATGAAGGGTGGAGTGGGTTTGCTAAGATAACATATTTTAACCACTTCAGCCCCGGAAGACTTGGCTGCTCAATGACCAGGCCATTTTTTTGCGATACGGCACTGCGCCGTTTTAACTGACAATTGCGCGGTCGTGCGGCGCTGTACCCAAACAAAATTGACGTCCTTTTTTTCCCCCACAAATAGATAATAATTTCTTTCGGTGGTATTTGATCACCTCTGTGGTTTTATTTTTTTGCGCTATAAACAAAAGAACAATTTAGAAAAAAACACAATGGGGGTTATTTACTAAAACTCGACAGTGCAAACTCTGGTGCAACTCTGCATTTAAACCAATCAGCTTCCAGGTTTTATTGCCAAAGTTTAATTGAACAAGCTGAAGTTAGAAGCTGATTGGCTACCATGCACAGCTGCACCAGATTCTGAGTGCTCCAGGTTTAGTAAATGTGCCCCAATATCTTTTACTTTTTGCTATAATAAATATCCCAAATTTTTTTTATCAAAAAAAAAAAAAATTTTCCTCAGTTTAGGCCAATATGTATTCTTCTACATATTTTTGATAAAAAAAAATGCAATAAGCGTATATTGATTGTTTTATTACTATTTTTTTTTTTTTTTACTAGTAATGGCGTCAATCTGCGATTTTTATCGGGACTGGGATATTGCCGCAGACATATTGGACACTTTTGACACATTTTTGGGACCATTGACAATTCTACTGTGATCAGTGCTATAAAAATGCACTGATTACTGTATAAATGTCACTGGCAGGGAAGGGCTTAACATTAGGGGGCGATCAAGGGGAGTACTATGCATATGTTACGAGCATAGGTTCACTTCCGGTTCCGTAAATGGTGGGGGCGGACCTGTGCAATTATGTAATTGGTTAACAAGTTTATATATATGTCAGTAGCAATGTGGGGAAGTTAGGATATGCCCCAGTGGAAGACTTTTTAGTCGTAACGCATAGGGCCAGCGTTCCCAGCTTCCCACATTGCTTTTTTATGCTTTTATAACTTTTTTGTGATCAATTTTATATATCCTACATGATTGTATGGTATTTTTTCAATAAACCAATCTCGGTAAATCTGCACCATGAGGAGCATCTATTTTTCTTTTTCCTTCCATGGTTGAGTTTTGCTAATTACCAATAGACCAGCCCTCGGGTCTGAATCTGTGTCCGCTTTGAACCTGCGTTCACCTGCCGAAGAGTTAGGGAACCGCCATTTTGGTGCCATCTCAGGTACTCCCATCCACATCCGAGGCGAGTCAGGACTGAAAGTCGCTGCATGACCATCCAGGCTGCTACTCTCGGAAGTTGTCCGTTCAAGCCTTGTAGACGCACTGCCGTATGGTATATGCTTCCAGCAGGATCGGTAAGAGTACCCATTCTTTCCATCTGAATATCTCTAGTGTTTGCTGATCCATCTTGGTTAATTTTGAACGTCCATCCCTTACTTGAGCCCATACCTCAGTGAGTGAAGAGATCCATCCATCCTTGATTGGACATTTCATGATAATACCTCCTTGGACTGTTTTAGTTTACCATTCACTGGTTTATTTATCACTGATTATTTACCGTTATAGGTCAATTCTACACTGATTAGGTGTTTTTTTATTATTCTGTTACCTACTCACAGCGCTACACTTTTCGTTTTGATATTTGCCTTTGACTTAGTTTGTTTGTGTGTTAGCTGCTTTAAGTTACTTTTTTATTTGTTCTCACATATATAGGTTTAGCGCAGTATTTTATCCCCTTTCCACGCGATCAAGGAGTTAACTGTGTTCCCTCACTGTGTTCTAACTGTAGGGGGGGATGGAACTGTCTAGGAGGAGAGAGACATCGGTGTTCATACATAGTATGAACACACGATCTGTCTCTACTCCCCTGAGAGACCCGGGATTTGTGTGTTTACACACACAGATTCTGGTTCTCGCTCTGTCACGAGTGATCGTGGGAGACCGGCGGTCATCGCGCGCCCCTAGTGGTCAAAAGGCAAAGCGACGTTAGGTAACGTTGTTTCGCCCAGCCGTGCCATTCTGCCGCAGTAAAACTGCGGTGGCTGGTCGGCAAGAGGTTAAAGTGAATATTCACTTTTGCAGCCAAAGTTGGATAATATACAGTAAAAAAAAAAAACAAGGAGATTTAGGACTATACAGGCCACAAAAGGAGCAACCATTTGTAATATATGATCATACAATTTATTGAAATAACAATTATTAAGAAGATCATACAATATGTATGTATCTGAGTGATTAAAACAATGAATAGTTCAGATTTGAAAATCTTCACCAAGCTACTCTCCATCCGTCTGAACACGGTTCTACCATCCCTCATCCATAAGGACCAGGTGGGCTTTGTCCCACTCCGACAAGCAGGGGACAACACTAGGAAAATAATCGATCTGGTGGAGGTGGCGAACAGGGAGGACAAGCAATCCTTACTACTCAGCTTAGACGCTGAGAAGGCATTTGACCGCTTAGGTTGGCCCTTCCTGTTCGCCACGCTCCGTCACATTGGATTCCGGGGACCATTTTATAGGGCAATCCAACACATCTACTCGAACCCCTCATCCCAGGTCAAAACCTCCTTTGCGCTTTCAACCCCGCTGCCAATACAGAATGGCACCAGGCAGGGGTGCCCACTCTCACCCCTGCTCTTCGCACTATGCGTAGAACCACTCGCGGCCACAATCCGTAAGAACCCAGATATTAAGGGCATAAGAGTTAGGGATAGGGAGTTTAAAGTCTCCCTATTCGCGGATGATATTATCCTCTCGTTATCCCAGCCCAGGACCTCCCTCCCAAATTTACATGTGGAGCTAGAACGGTACGGAGCCCTCTCGGGCTATAAAATTAACGCGTCCAAGTCAGAAGCCCTGCCCATCAACACGTCGGACGGGGAGATAGAACACCTAAAGGCCAACTTCCCCTACACCTGGAAAACTATATCCATCAAATACCTGGGGATCAATATTACACCGAAATTCTCTACCCTCTACCAAGAAAATTTCCCCCCCTCTTCCACAAGATCAGGACCCTCCTCCAGCAATGGAAAAAGCATCATATCTCCCTATTAGGACGAATCGCCTCAGTAAAGATGACAATCCTCCCGAAGCTCTTATACCTCTTTCAAACCCTGCCCATTCCGGTCCCCTATGGCCAATTAAGAAAACTACAAACTGACCTACTCCAATATACCTGGAATTACAAGAGACATAGAATCCCACGCTCGGTATTACAATCGGCACGATCAGATGGAGGCCTAGCTTTCCCCAATCTCATCAAGTACTATCAAGCAGCACAACTGAAAGCGGTAGCCTCCTGGTTCACTTTACACTCCTACAATAAATGGACAGAAATAGAGAAATTATGGCTGGCCCCAGTACACCCAAACAGCTTACTGTGGAACGCAAACGCAGAGGTAGACCCCGCACGGCTATTGGGCCCAATGTTGCAACTCCGGAGGCTGTGGCGTAAACTGACACAACTCCATAAGTTATCCTCGGACAGCTCGCTCCTGACCTCATTTGATTGCAATCCTAAAATGCCAGACAGCCTTACCCATCAAATGTCCTCTCCCTGGACCACCAGAAACCTCTTTCACTTTGGAAACTTGGTGGATCCCCGGACTCGTAGGCTACACACGTTTGCGGACCTACGGGCTAAGTTTGATCTACCGAAACAGGTGTTCTATGGGTATCTCCAAATCCGCCACTATGCCTTGTCATTTGCACCAAATCTGCAATTCTCCCCTCCAACCCCCTTTGAAAATATTGTACTTGCAGGAACAGCCCAAAAAGGCCAAATCTCTGATATATACAAAATATTGAACGCAAGAGCCTTTGATACGATGGGCAAACATAATTATATGCTAAAGTGGGAAAAGGCCCTGGGAGAGGAGATACCCATAGAACAGTGGGGGACCATTTGGGTCCAGTCGGCCAAGAGCTCGATCTGCACCCTTTATAAAGAAAATGCATACAAAATTTTGTACTTTTGGTACATGACCCCAGATGTGCTTCATGCAATATTCCCAACCAGCTCAGATCGCTGCTGGCGTTGCATGGGGGCTAGAGGGACACTCATCCACATCTATTGGGATTGTCCACAGATTGTTCCTTTCTGGAACTCAGTCCAGCAATTACTTGCCCGCTTACTTGATAAGGTAATACCCGCCACCCCTAAATTTTTTCTTCTGGGCCTCTCCTCATTGAAAGCCCCAGCCCCACAGAAGAAATTAACTAGGCACATACTCACAGCGGCACGTTGCCTGGTGGCGCTAAACTGGAAACGTAGCAACCCCCCCTCCACTGAAGCCCTCTATGCAAGGATTAAAGATGTTGAGTTGATGGAGAAGATGACAGCAAGAATACAAGACAGCTTAGAAGCACATGATAAGGTCTGGGAGCTCTGGCACCGCCGGGAGGAACAACGTGGCCCGAACACTGACCCAGGATGAAGACGATCTACTATTCCCCCCCCCCCTTTTTCTCCTCCTTTCCCCCTTTTCTTCCTTCTTTACTAGGAGTTGCTCTAAAACTCCTGTTTACCACTTGTTATGCAAATTGCAATGTTTAGTTAATAGCTACTCTTCATGCAAAAGTAGAATTACCTTGTTATAAAAAGAAGAAAAATGGCTATCGAAAAGCCAGAGGCTACAAGTTTCAGAAGTAGACTAGCCATGTCAGTTAAGATAGCAAATTACTCATATGTGGTTGACTAAGTATTGCACTTCAAATGTATCTGATAAATACTTGAATAAAACTGTTATTGATAAAAAAAAAAACCAATGAATAGTGCTGATAGAGTTTACTGTATGGATTTCCACACCAGCGATTGAATGATGATGTAATAGGTCTCCATGTATGACACGTTTTGCCAAAAATTTTCTTCATCAGGGCTCATGAAAACCAACAGCACTCATCTAGTAAAAGCAATGCCATTTACAAACTGTTCATATTTTTACATAGTGCTCATATAAATCCAACATCAAATGTGGTCATGTATTCACCACATGGCACCTCAGCACACAGTGGCTCCCTGGGCGAGTGCTGTTGGATAATATGTAGTCCTTAGAAATTTTAAAGTAAATGGCAGAGGAGAAGCTGCAAAGCATGCAGGGAATCCAGGAAGCTGTGGAAAGAGAGGGAGGGGGAGGGGCAGAAGAGCACAGGGAGGGTGGGGATTGGAGAGCACCGGGGGAGCTGGATAGCACAGTATGATATATATTTATATATATTTTATTTCTTCTAATTCTTTTTTTATTTATATTTTTTTGCACAGATTGCACTTAATGGTGGACATTATGAACTTTGTTTTTTTTTTTTTATTTGGACTTAGGAATAATGATTATTATTTTCTTGTTTTAGGTATCCCCTGACATGCCGAATTTGGCATGTCATTTTTATTTGGGGGGGGGGGGGGGGTGGAAACTCTTTTTAGAGGGTTCCAGCTCCCACTTCCTCCGGGGGCACCGCGGCGCCAGAAAGGAGATGACTTCTCCCTGCTGCCTCTTGGCAATCATCTGGGACACGTCAAAGGTCCCAGATGATTGCCCGGCCAGTCACAGCACGCAGCACGGCTTGCGCATGTGCAGTGCATGCCCAGCTGTGAAAGCACAGCCGGGTGCCCACAGTGACAATGACAGCGCCGCAGAGAGGAGGGGGAGACGAGCGGGGCTTCGTTCCCCTGCATCGCTGGACCCTGGGGCAGGTAAGTGTCTGATTATTAAAAGTCAGCAGCTGCAAATACTTTTTTTTTTTTTTTATTGGAACTCCGCTTTAACTGGGAATTATTAGAGAAATGGCCTGGAACTCTAACTAAATAAGTGAAGTGCCCTTTGAGTAAAACATAGTCAGCTGTGTTCAACCCAAGCATAACAACATCTATGGCTGTTCAGACAGACACAATGTGCGAGTGCACGTGGACCTTGAGTACACGTGGGTTGCGAGTGCACGTGGGAAGCAAGTGCACGTGGGATACAAGTGCACGTGGACTGTGAGAGCACATAGACTATGAGTGCACGTAGACTGCGAGTACACGTGGGCTGCAAGGGCACGTAGACTGTGAGTACACGTGGGCTGCGAGGGCACGTGGACTGCGAGTACTATATAACTATGTAATGTCAGCACTTGTGAAAGGTCCATCGGGCCAGTTGTGTATGAGGGGAATTTGTCTTCCACCATTTTCAAAGCCATTAATGCTTAAGTGCATGTGATAGTCCATATATATTCCATATATTCCAGATGTACAGGGCTGTGCAGGGCAATATGTTCTTCCTCACACAGCCTAGACTGACTGCAGAGATCCTTTTTCTTGGAATTTACAGGCCACGTGACTGGTTCTGCGCAGTAAGCTGGGAAAGAACACAATTATTTTCTTATGCAGCTCTGCAGATCAATAAGCAAGCCATTATCTTTCTTCAGGATGCCCCACCTCCCCCCACCCAACGGCTCTCGAAATCAGTCTCTCTCTCTCTCTCTCTCTAAACCAGTATTTATGGAGCAATGCTCTCATTCCAAGCTAGTCTCTTCTTCCTTCTCACGCCAGGGCAGTCTCTCTCTCACTTTTCACCATGACGTGCTTCTCATGCAGTTTGTTTGTCACAATACACACAACTCTTCAAGACAGGAAGGGGGAGCTGTTGAGATTTTATGGGTGCCCATGACTTGTAGTTACCAACCTGGTTCAGCCAGTTAAGCCCGTGCCCACTCTATTGTGAGAGAATGTGATTATTGGCTTGTAACAAGTTGTTCCAATATCGTTACTGTGCGCATCTGCGTTACCCAAAGAAGTCGTATATTGTCATGCTATTCGCAGCACTGCTGCCTGTCCGTGGCATATTTCGGCAGTAAAGTGACTGAACCGTGTGCTTTCTTTGGAACAGATGTACAAAATGAAAAACTGTGAGCTTTAAAACAGATTAGGGATGCTAAATACTAGAACCAATACAACCCCCCTTATGATTTCTACATTTAATGCTACTGATTTTTCAGTCATCCTCTGAACTCATTCTTAGCACATCAATCCTGGATGTGGATGAGAAATTACACATTAAACATTGCCATACAGTCGTTCCTTCTCCCCATGCATGATGAACAGGGCCTGGGCGTTGTGTAGGGAAATAGCCATGAGTTATCAGTCAATGTCTGCCTGGGGCCAAGCAAGTAGAATCTGAAAATAAAGTTACAGGAACATCTTAGAAACTGCCTGTGTAAGTCAACAGGTCTTCTAGTTCCATTAAACTCAACTACAGCTTGGTTGGTAGGTCCTTCTTGTAGTCCACTGGCCCATACACCAACTTCCCTCTGAAGCTCTACCTGCATTAATTTTTAAAGATCTTTTGTATGCATGTATGCAAAGGATTGCTTTTCCTTCTTTTTTTTGTCCAGAGATGGGTGCTCCAAATCTCATACCTCTTCTTTTATGCTAAAAAATAAATACTTCTCAAATGGATCTTACCTGACCCCCCCCCCCCCCCCCCCCTCCACCTCCTCCTGATTAAAGCTACACTGCCTATGTATGAATTACATATTTGAACAGAGCCTGTCAGTGGAAATATGAAAACGTTTGGGCCCCATGGACATCTGACTAGTGTTGTGGTAAGGACCACACATCCTAATATAAGTAACTGTCAACGAATACTACTGGACACCTACTCAGATTGTACTTACTGTGTATACATGCTCTTCTGATTGTGAACTCTTGCTGCATGATTGTAGCTGTACACTGTCCTTGTAGACTTGTATTTACACAAATTCATTTCATGTAATGCTATGTACAGTACCTATGGCTATACTGTTTACTCAACCTACATAACAACAATAAAGCACCTTAACAAAAATAAAAAAATGAGATGGGTGCTCCAACATAAAGCAATGAGTAATGCTTATTTTATGACATCAGCCACATTTTCTGGGTCATTGTACTGTACGCATGGGTGTCCGCACAACTTTTTTCAGGGGGGGGGGCATCATTTTAAAGTCACCCAAGCTCCGCCCCTTTGCAACAATGTCATCAGGGTCAGAGACTGCAGAGATAGTACAGGAGATGGTCAGAGACTGCAGACAAAGTATATATACATTACATCCCAATACACACAGAAAACACCCAGATACAGTACATCCTCATACACACACATTACACCCCCATACACACACATTGCATCACAATACACACAGATACATTACACCCCCATACACACATATTACACACAGACACCTTACACCCCCATACACACACAATAATTAGTATGGAGAACTCCCCTCCAATCAATTTCCATATTGCAAGCTTCAGATGACATTAGAGAGAATAGAATGGATTACTAACCCCAGAAAAGGCAGATGGAAAGCTCCAACAACTGCTGCACATGCTAAGCAGCTCAGATGAGGCTGGGGCCCCAATGCGGTGGGTGTTCTCGGGCCCCTATCTAGAAGGGAGCACTGGGCCTCTCACACATGTCTAGGCAGAGCACACACAGCCGGCAGTCCGAGCCGAGGAGGAGAGGAGATAACTCATTCGTGATCTGGTCGGGCAGGGCAGAGCAATAGCAGATGCTGTCTGTGGCATGCGAAAGGTAACAGGCAGCTGCGGGAGAGCTTTGTATTTCCAGCTACTAACCGCGCTGCCTCCCCCCAGCTCAGGGGCCGCAAACACCATCACTCCTGACACACACTCTATGTTGTGTAAGTGACTCCAGGCCCGGGGACATGCAGCGCGGTGTCCCTGATTGATATGCACATTTGCCTATAGGTAGAACCAGCCCTGCCCCTACCTCCCTTTCCCCTACCTGCGGACAGCCATGACTGTACGTGCTGGGTGCTATGATGATGAACCCCAAGGTAGTGGGTCCACGATGTCCTAGGCTCATAGTTTCATCAGTGGCCCACAAAACAGTGAAACCACATGGGTCAGCGCCAAAGGAAAGGTTAGTATCGCAGTGCAGGGTGTTTTTTAACACAGCGCTAGGCAATGTTTTAAAAAATAAAATAACTAACTGGAGCTGGGTTTCACCTGCTACACCTCTGGTCCTGGCAGAGGTAGCTGCAGGTATGATATACTGAATCTGTTCATACTAATATGTTATAACCCTGTCTAGGTTTATCATGATGGAGAGTGGGGTTGGTGTAGTCAGTGGCGTACCTAGGGTATGGCAGCCATGGCAAGTGCCATGGGCGCCATGGGGGGGGGGGCGGCAAAAAAGCTGGCCCGTACAAAAAATAAAGTCTCACTCCCACCCATCCTCTTGCGGCCGCCTCCCACACTTATCTAGTCCCCGGAGCCACTGACTGGCCTGCTGGAGCATAGCGCCGGACCAAACTACATAATAATGTGAGGAGTGAAGCGACAGGTGCCCGGGCGCCCCCCATGACGGCCGATGAGTTGGCTCTGGCCAGAGTGAGCGCCCGGGTCACCTACGTAGCCATACAGTAACTAGGGGAGGCGGAGCCTTAGGCTCCGCCTACCCTCCTCAGCGCAGCGGCTTCCGTTTCTCTTCTGGGTCTCCCGGCCCAGGTCTGTGTGACGTGATGACTGCTGACGGTGCTGTGACGTGATCTGTGAGGAATATGAAGAAGAACTTGGAGGCTGGAGACCAGGAGAAGAAGAGTGAGACACCAGAGGGAAGAAACCCCCCCCCAAGCAGCAGCAGCAGGTACTAGTACAGCAGCACAGTCTTGATGATCATCATGTGCACAGTGTACCAGTAACCAGCAAGGTAATCAAAGATAGGGCTCAATTTGGATTAAATAAATATGCTTAGCTATAGATATCATAAAGTGTAATAAAGTGATTTGTGCAAGTAGTACCTGCTGTTGCACAAATCACTTTTATTACACTTTATTTATAATATCTATTGCTATGCATATTTATTTAATCCATATTGAGCACTATCTTTGATTGGCTACTTGCTTCTGCTTGGGCCTGGCACACACACACAATCGCACATGATGATGACTTAGGCCCCTTTCACACGGGGGCATTTTTCATGCGGTACAGCGCTAAAAATAGCGCCTGTTCACCGCCTGAAAAAATCCGGCCCCTTTAACTCCAGTGTGAAAGCCGGCGGGCTTTCACACTGGAGCGGTGCGCTAGCAGGACGGCAAAAAAGTCCTGCTAGCAGCATCTTTGGAGCGGTATAGGAGCGGTGTGTTCACCGCTCCTATACCGCTCCTTCCCATTGATTTGAATGGGAAACCGCGGTAAAACCGCAGCAATACCACCGCAAAGCGCCGCTACGGCGGCGCTCTGCGGGGGTGTTTAACCCTTTTTCGGCCGCTCGCGGGGGGTAAAACCGCACCGCGAGCGGCCGAATACCGCGGTTAAAACGACGGTAAAGCAGCGCTAAATATAGCGCTGCTTTACCGTCACCGCGGCTCCCAGCCCCAGTGTGAAAGGGGCCTTAAACCTCTTTAACACTGAGCCGCCCCGGGCATCAGCGGTAAAGCGGCGCTATTTTTAGCGCCGCTTTACCGTAATTTTAGCAGCGCTATTCGGCCAAAAAGGGGTTAAATCCACCAACAAAATGCCGATGCAGCGGCGCTTTGCCGGTGGTATGGCTGCGCTGCCCCGTTGTTTTTAATAGGCAAGAGCGGTGGAGGAGCGGTGTATTCCCCACTCCTCCACCGCTGCAAAGTAGCTGCTGGCGGGACTTTTTGTGACGCCCTGCCAGCGCAGCACCCCAGTGTGAAAGCACTCGGGCTTTCACACTGGGTTTGCAGATGAGGCCTTTTTTCAGGCGCTATGATAGCGCTATTTTTAGCGCTGTAGCGCCTCCAGTGTGAAAGGGGTCTTAAAGTCATCATGTGCGATTCTGCGTGTGTGCCAAGCAGATAGGGCCGACGCTACCACTAGGCAACCTAGGGCACCCAGCCACTGGTGATCCTACTCCCTCTCTACCTCTGTACAGCGTCAGAGATGCTGGCACAGAATTTATGGGCGCTGATGTTACCGTATTTATGGGTGCTGATGTTATTGCATTTATGGGTGCTGATGTTACCGTATTTATGGGTGCTGATGTTACCGTATTTATGGGTGCTGATGTTACCGCATTTATGGGTGCTGATGTTACCGTATTTATGGGCACTGATGTTACCGTATTTATGGGCGCTGATGTTACCGTATTTATGGGCGCTGATGTTACCGTATTTATGGGTGCTGATGTTATTGCATTTATGGGTGCTGATGTTACCGTATTTATGGGCGCTGATGTTACCGTATTTATGGGTGCTGATGTTACCGTATTTATGGGTGCTGATGTTACCGTATTTATGGGTGCTGATGTTATTGCATTTATGGGTGCTGATGTTACCGTATTCATGGGCGCTGATGTTACCGTATTTATGGGTGCTGATGTTACCGTATTTATGGGCGCTGATGTTACCGTATTTATGGGTGCTGATGTTACCGTATTTATGGGTGCTGATGTTATTGCATTTATGGGGGCTGATGTTATTGCATTTATGGGTGCTGATGTTACCGCATTTATGGGTGCTGATGTTACCGTATTTATGGGCGCTGATGTTACCGTATTTATGGGCGCTGATGTTACCGTATTTATGGGTGCTGATGTTATTGCATTTATGGGTGCTGATGTTACCGTATTTATGGGCGCTGATGTTACCGTATTTATGGGTGCTGATGTTACCGTATTTATGGGCGCTGATGTTACCGTATTTATGGGTGCTGATGTTATTGCATTTATGGGGGCTGATGTTATTACATTTGTGGGTGCTGATGTTACCGTATTTATGGGTGCTGATGTTATTGCATTTATGGGTGCTGATGTTACCGCATTTATGGGTGCTGATGTTATTGCATTTATGGGGGCTGATGTTACCGCATTTATGGGTGCTGATGTTACCGCATTTATGGGTGCTGATGTTATTGCATTTATGGGGGCTGATGTTATTACATTTGTGGGTGCTGATGTTACCGTATTTATGGGTGCTGATGTTATTGCATTTATGGGTGCTGATGTTACCGCATTTATGGGTGCTGATGTTATTGCATTTATGGGGGCTGATGTTACCGCATTTATGGGTGCTGATGTTACCGCATTTATGGGTGCTGATGTTATTGCATTTATGGGTGCTGATGTTACCGCATTTATGGGGGCTGATGTTATTGCATTTATGGGCGCTGATGTTATTGCATTTATGGGTGCTGATGTTATTGCATTTATGGGTGCTGATGTTATTGCATTTATGGGTGCTGATGTTATTGCATTTATGGGTGCTGATGTTATTGCATTTATGGGTGCTGATGTTATTGCATTTATGGGTGCTGATGTTATTGCATTTATGGGTGCTGATGTTATTGCATTTATGGGTGCTGATGTTATTGCATTTATGGGTGCTGATGTTATTGCATTTATAGGTGCTGGTAAGGCCGCATTTATGTTTTGACAAGGGCGCAGTTTCAGTGCTTGCCATAGGCGCCATTTTCACTAGATACGCCTCTGGGTGTAGTGTATGATCTAAGCATACACTGATACTGAATTTATAAGTCATCGGTGTTGTGAGTCCCATCACATCAAACCCATAATACTTCCATGCAAAATGGTACAGTATGCATCATTGACAGTTCAGTAACCAACTCTTATATTGATAACTCAGTGAAAAAAATACAATAAAATGTATAGATTGTTTTTGTACACAGCCTATGTTACCAAAATACTTCTTAATACATAAACCATTTATTTATGGGGGCTCTGTTGGTGGCAATTTTAATAAGAGAGATGCCCTTTAAACGAAAGTATATACATTTAATATGCCATGGTGGATTTATACATAATTCATTAAATCAAGAAAATACACGTATGTCAAAACTAAGATCCTGCTGATAGACTGCTGTGAGTGTCAGATGGAGTAGGGAGCTACGTGTGGCTCACAGGCCATTGACTGCCAACTTATCATCACTGATATGTAGCATTGAAGATTGATTTTATTCACGTTTGGAGCCCAAAACATGAACATAAAAAAACAGATACATGTTAAGAGTGATACATTTTTAAATACCTGCTTAATTTTAAATGTATTTGATTCTTCCATATATTCAATTACATATCCCTAGGATATTTCTGTGACCTGCACTGTGGAAGTCTATGCATAAGTTACAATCAAGTTGAGGGGTTTTCCAGCAACCACTGTTCACAGAGGGGGTTTTATGTCATGTTTATGTGTTGAACGCATCCATATCAACCAGCAAAGTAGAGAGAGAGGAGAAAATAAAGAACCTATCATTGGCACAACAGGGAGGAGATCTTCCAAGAGACCTGGAGACCCTGGCAGTATTTCATGTATACAGACACATATCTCCAAGAAATGGCCCAAAACTCTGGACCCTCTGGGCTGGCCGCCTCACCTCCACCTCCCAGGCAGAGGACAACACCATAACTTGCTTGTTCCTTTTTGTCTCTCTTTCTTCTACTTCATTGCCCCGCTAGTCGCCCCGTCATCTTTTGTATTCCTTCCCCCTTCTGTAGTTCCTACCCCCCCTCTCTCTCCCCCCTGGCCTTCCCCCGCCCTCCCTCCCCCCCCCCCCTTAACCTGAGCTTCTTACCTGTCAATGTTGTTGACCTTCCATTCCCCTCCTCCCATATAGTATTATTTTGACTCCCACTCATGAGTACATGTCAGGATAATGAAAATACCTTTGAATTAACTGAATTGGCTGATCTCTCATGTTTGGGCCAATCAGATAACCGAACTATCATACTTACAAATAAAATAGAAAATAAAATAGAAAATGCTTGCTCACGCCATTGCTTGGTATAGTTTAACATGTTCACAGCCTGCCTTAAGTTGGAAATGACGATGAATGGGAAGCCTAGTTGACCCTGCACACCGTAACATTGCCTTGGCGATGCATCTCTGTACTATACCTTAGTACAGAGATGACGGCGGATCTGAACGGGCGCTCCATGTTACTCTATGGAGCGTCGGATGTCAGCGGAGACATGTCCGCTGACATCCGATCCGGTCCGATCCGCCAAAAGCAGACGTATGGCCACACGTCCAGATCCGTCGCTGGCGGATCGGATCGGGTGAGATCGGGTGAAAACGGACACACTGTCCGTTTTCATCCGATCTCTCCATAGAGATCAGCGGCGCTCGCAAGCCCCTCCCCGCTCAGTGAGCGGAGAGAGGCTTGTTATCCGCCGGCTCAGCGGAGATCAACGGATAGATCTCCCGCTGAGCCGACGGACAGAGGCGGGCTCCGTGCAAGCGGAGTCCGCCTCGTCTGAAAGGGGCCTTAAGCAGGAGATAGGATTGGTTAATCTAATTACTGACTAAACACTGTTATGCATTCTAATTCTCTGACTTGTCACATGTATTGTAATAATGTTGACTATGCTTACTGTTATGCATCTTTATTTTTGAAATAAAGGAATAAAAAAATAAAAAACTATCATTAGTATGTTTTAGATATCAAATGTTTTTGTATTTTAAAGTAAATCTGTCATAAGGGAAATATGGAGGCTGATGTTGCTGACCTCTTCCTCTAAATCATGCTGCCCCAGATAAACTATGCAGATAATGAATGCTAAATTTTCTGTGACCTTCTTGATCTACATACTTGTTCCATGTCAATGAACCATGCACCTAATGTGTACCCATGTGCTTTGCTTGAGGGCTATGCTGCTCTGATGATGCCTTTGGATGAAATGCATCAGAAGGATGCATTAGTTGCTACTGCAGACCCTATAGCCACTGCTTCAGAACGGCTTAAGCTATTGCTCCTAAGAACATTTTGTTAATATAAGGCAATTGGTAGCTTTTAAAAGTCTCCAGAGTGTGAATTACCCTTCACAGTGCAGAGTGGTCATGGCATTTATGATAAGATTCATCTATTTTATTTAAGGATATCTGATGGACAAATTCTTAATCAAAATGGGCTCTGAGCAGCAAGTTTTTTTTTTTTTTTTTACCCTAACATTTCATTATAATCATATGCGTATGCTGTACCATATACTCATGGTAAAAAGTATTCTGTTCTCTTTGTCACAAAAGTGAGTACACCCCATTTTTGTAAATATTCTTTTCATGTGACAACACTGAAGAAATGACACTTTGCTACAATGTAAAGTAGTGAGTGTACAGCTTGTATAACAGTGTAAATTTGCTGTACCCTCAAAATAACTCAACACACAGCCATTAATGTCTAAACCGCAGGCAACAAAAGTGAGTACACCCCTAAGTGAAGATGTCCAAATTGGGCCCAAAGTGTCAATATTTTGTGTGGCCACCATTATTTTCCAGCACTGCCTTAACCCTCTTGTACATGGAGTTCACCACTGCCACTGGAGTCCTCTTCCACTCCTCCGTGATGAAATCACGGAGCTGGTGGATGTTAGAGAACTTGCACTCCTCCAGCTTCTGTTTGAGGATGCCCCACAGATGCTCAATAGGGTTTAGGTCTGGAGACATGCTTGGCCAGTCCATTACCTTTACCCTCAGCTTCTTTAGCAAGGCAGTGGTCGTCTTGGAGGTGTGTTTGGGGTCATTATCATGTTTGAATACTGCCCTGCGGCCAGTGTTAATTTTGGCAGCAAATTTTTATTTAGTTTTAGTCTTATGCCGCGTACACACAAGCGGACTTTCCGGCAGAAAAGGTTCAGACGGAACGATTCTGTTGGACATTCCGTTCGTGTGTGGGCTTCATCAGACTTTTTTTTTCAAAAATTCAGACGGACCTAGAAATAAAACATGTTTTTAAATCTTTCTGCTGGAACTCCGCCAGAACCAATTCCTATCGAAAAAAAAACTTTGTTTGTATGCTGGTCCGATGGACCAAATACGACACAAGGGCAGCTATTGGTTTATTGACTATCGAACTTCCTATTCTAGTCCCGTCGTATGTCATCACGCACGATGAACGAACTTTCGAACGGACTTTCGAACAGACTTTGGTCTGTTCGTGTGTGTGCGAGTCCGTTCGTTCGGTAGTCCGTCGGAACTCCGTCGAAAAGTCCTTCACAGTTCAGTCCGACGAGAAGTCCGCTCATGTGTATGCGGCATTAGTCTTAGGACTAAAATGGCATTTTAGTTTTAGTTCTATTTTAGTCTTCTGCAAGTGTTTTAGTTTTAGTCGTATTTAGTCGACTAAATCTCCAGTACATTTTACTAGACTAAAACTAATTTTAGATGTCTAAAATCTAATGGGTGTAGTTAAATTGTAATGCATTATTTAAGCATTTCTCTACAATTTCCAAACTCATTATATACTGCTGCTGGAGTGAAAAATGTAATATGTTGTTGTTATTAATGGTTAGGTTTGAATTTGCACTACAGACACAGATTTAGTTATATAACGTCTTTATTTAAGTAAAACCGTTTCGTCAAGAATATTGCTGTTTTGACAAAGGGATAAAGTAAAAATCCCCCAAAAAATCCCCCAAAAAATAAGAATTCTTTGCGTAACTTTCATGCCAACAAGCATCCTGAGACCATTCATGTGTGCGGTTGGCTGCTTTTCAGCCAAGGGAGTAGTGGGCACACTCACAATTTTGCCTAAGAATTCTGACAAGCTGCAAGCATTGATTATGCAAGAATGGGCAGTGCCACTGCCAGATCGGTCAGGAATCAGGATGTGGCGCAGAAGTTGATTGACAATGACAACATGCCCTGCCAGGCCCAGGGTGAATTGCAGCAGAGGTCTTGAAAAAGAAGGATCAACTCAAATCAACACTACAAATATTGACTCTTTGCATAAACTTAATGGAATTGTCAATAAAAATCATTTGACACTTATGGAATGTTTTACCAGATAAAATGATCTGACACAAATGTCAGATCATGTATACCAGATACATCTGACACAATAAGATCTAAAAACACTGAAGCAGCACTGGCAGATTTTGTCAAAATTAATATTGATGTCATTTTGGCCATAGCTGTACACGTACATGGCCAAGTACAGCACCCTGCCCAGGCACTATTACTACCAGTCTGGCATAGGCACAGCATAATAAACCAATACTTGAGGGTAATGCTTACTTCTATAATAAGAATAAGTTTACTGTCAGTTTATTATTTCAAAAGTTCTAATTCTCAGATACATTCAAAGAAAAGGTGCACAGTCTACAATAATGCCATTAGTGTGTGGATTTACTGGACTATAACAGTCAGCACTTTTTATCAACTTCTCTCTCAGCATTCGCAATGACAATAATAGAGGTAAATATCACACTAAAAGACTACTGGGGCAGGACCACGGTGTAATGTAAGGCTCAAAGGCTGTCCTTTTTGACCGTCCGTTACCGTTACTGATCTATTTTTCTTTTTCATTAGTGTGATATTTACCTATATTGTCAAATTTGTCAATGCTAAGAGAGAGAGTACAAGACAAGTTGATAAAAAGTGGTGGTTGTTGTTATTGTTCCACATACTAATGGAATTTGTAGCCTGAGCATTTTTCCTATGAATTTAATTGACAATTAAAATTGTTGAACTATTGATTCTTCTTATCGCAATAAGCACAACCCACAAGTATTAGGTATGCTTCTTATGTTGAAAATAGAAATACCTGAAGAGAATAATAAAAACACTTCTCTATGTTTCGATCCATTTTAAGGAAAGCACTTTGTGCCAACATGACCCTTGCTCTATTTCACCAACCTCTAGAGAGGTCACCTGTAACACTGAATACCCTCTCTGCAAAGGCTTGAGGAGTTGGCAAAGCCAGTAGGTCTAATGCAAAAGGTTTTAGCTGATGATAAAAAAAATGTCACTCTTTGACATCCAAAAATCTGTTGCGGTGTCCTCACTGATGGCAACTTGGTGCAAAAGCTCTTCCTTATATTTTCTGATCTGCTGCTCTATGTTATTTGGGGAGATCATCTGCCTGGGTCTTCTGCGGCATTTAGAAAGAAACCAAACGACTGGCTGCTGTGGATGCAAAAGTTCTTCCACTGACACCAAGTGACCCCAGGAGACACCAACACACAATCTTGTAGACGCGTTTCAAACAATGCTTCTGGGACGACAGTATGTGGCGTATTCTGGGATGCAGTATGTGGCGTATGGTCTGAGCACTGACAGGCAGCACTCATACGTCTATTTCCCAAAGACAACCTCTGGTTATAAAGCTGAGCACCTGCACTCAACTTCTTTGGTCGACCATGGGGAGGCCTGTTCTGAGTGGAACCTGTCCTGTTAAACCACTGTATGGTCTTGGCCACCATGCTGCAACTCAGTTTCAGGGTCTTGGCAATCTTCTTATAGCCTAGACCATCTTTATGTAGAGCAACCATTTTTTTTCCCGATCCTCATAGAGTTCTTTGCCATGATGAACTTCTGGGTTCCAGTATGAGAAAGTGAGAGCGATAACACTGAATTTAACACACCTGCTTCCCATTCACACCTGAGACCTTGTAACATTAACGACACCAGGGAGGGAAAATTGGCTAATTGGGCCTAATTTGGACATTTTCACTCAGGGATATACTCACTTTTGTTGCCATTTTAGACATTAATGGCTGTGTGTTGAGTTATTTTGAGGGGACAGCAAATTTACACTGTTATACAAGCTGTACACTCACTACTTTACATTGTAGCACAGTGTCATTTCTTCAGTGTTGTCAAATAAAAATATATATTAAAATACTTACAAAAATGTGAGGGGTGTACTCGCTTTTGTGAGATACTGTGTGTGTGTATATATATATATATATATATATATATATATATATATATATATATATATGTGTGTGTATGTGTAAAGCTTTAGGCAGATGTGTACATCTGTGCATAAGAATGCTCTCAAAAGTATATATTTGAATTGTTTATTTTTATCCTTTTACAAAAACAAAATGCAATGTGAGTGAACAGAAGAAAAATCAAAATCAAATCAATATTTGGTGTGACTACTCTTTGGCTTCAAACCAGCATTAATTCTTACACTTGCACACTTTGTACACTTGCACAAAGTCAGGGATTTTGTAGGATCAGGTGTATAATTAACCAATTATACCAAGGAGGTAAAAACCATCAATTTCATATGAAGTTTGAAACACAAACTGAAGCAGCTTTTTAGGAGGCTTAAAACTGTACAAGGAATAGCCAAACTCTGCTACTAAGGTGAGGTTGTGGAAGACAGTTTCATGTCTCAGGTCATACACCATGGCAAAAACTGAGCACAGCAACAAGACACAAGGTAGTTATATTGCACCAGCAAAGCAGACTGGAGTTTCAAGATGTGTTATTCAAGCTCTTTTGAAGAAGCACAAAGAAATGGGCAACATTGGGGACCGCAGATGCAGTGGTCTGCCAAGGAAACTTAAAGTGGATGTAAACCTAAAAATGTGTCATAATGTAGAGAATATGATTTCCTTTCATTTGAGCCCAGTCTTGCCACACAGATTTACTTGAAGCCTGAATAATCCTCTTTTATTGTTCAGTTAGAGAAATCTTGACAAAGTCTTGAAAACTTTGTCAAAAACGCCCCCTTGCTGTGAGTGACAGGTGATTTACATATCATGCACAGACATCAAAAAAAAAAAAAAAGATTTTGGGTTTACATCCACTTTAATGCAGCAGATGGAAGACACGTCATGCTTACTTCCCTTTGACATCGGAAGATGTCCACCTGTGCCACCAGCACAGAAATGGCAGAAACCAGTGGAATGCAGCTACTGTCCAGGTAAGTCTGGCCGAAGTCATCTTCATGGAAGAAATGTGGCCAAAAAGCTCCAATGTGGAAACATGACTAAGCGACTCAACTATGAATGAAAACATAAGAACTGGGGTGCATAAAAATGGCAGCAGGTGCTCTGGACTGATGAGTCAAAATGTGAAATATTTGGCTGTAGCAGGAGGCAGTTTGTTTGCCGAAGGGCAACAGATCGTAAACACTTTGTAGAAAGCATCAGCTGGATAATCCAAGTTAGCAGATTCACCAAATTTAGCCGAAGACAAATCAAACAATTGCTATTATAAATTGTTCACACAATAGGGCTGAAGGCAACTTAGAGGTCTTCGCTTGGCTAAGAATTATGACTTCATGTCCAAACAACCAGTGGTTGTCATTCATACTTGATGCCACGACTGTGTCTGGGATCAAAGGCAGCATGCAAATGCTGAGTTTGAGCGTCTACGCATTTAGACTTAGATTTCCCTTTTTGGAATCTGTATATTGGAACAAAAAACATATTATGTGACAGGTGCCAGGAGGGACAGGGGAATTTACTACATATATTCTGTCCAAAATTAGAATATTTCTGGAAAATGGTACATCTCAGAAAAAAAATAATGCCCTTCGGGAAGACCCAGCCTTTTCCCTTTTTCACGTCTCTGATATCCCTGAAAAAACCTATGGTAAAATCAAGCTTATGCCATCTTCATAATGTCACCAAATCGAGCATCTCTCTGAGATGGAAAGATCCACAGCCTCCCTCTATCTCGCTATAGCTTACAAGAGTTGAAGAATTAAACAAGATGGAAGACCTGGTACATTCAGCTCAAAATAAACATGAGACCTACCCTAGACATGGATCCACTATAACATATTTACATTTTCAGATGAGGGTAAAGCCCTTTTCAGACCTATTACACGGTTAATTTGATAGAAGTCAAAAGACTGCTATATACTCCTGATGAGAAAAGGTATTTAGCAGTTTATATTTAGTAAAATAATTGCATTTTATGTTCTGTGTACTGTGGGAGAGATATAGTGAATGCAGGGTCCTGGGTTTAGCAACACTTTAACCGCTTGCCGACCGGCTCACACCGATATACGTCAGCAGAAGGGCACATACCAGCATATTAACGTACCTCTATGTTGCCCTTTAGGAAGCTGCTTGCGGGCGCGTGCCCGCCGCAAGCTCTGTGAGTGTGATCGCGGGTCCCGCAGACTCGATGTCCGCAGGGATACCCGCAATCGTCTCACGGAGAGGAAGAATGGGGAAATGCTGATGTAAACAAGCATCTCCCCATTGTGCCTAGTGACACTGACACTGATCACAGCTCCCTGTAATCGGGAACCGTGATCAATGTCGTGTCACACATAGCCCCTCCCCCCACAGTTAGAATCACTCCCGAGGACATCCCTACAGCGCCTCCTAGTGGTTAACCCCTTCACTGCCAGTCACATTTACACAGTAATCAATGCATTTTTAATTGCACTGATCGCTGTATAAATGTGAATGGTCCCAAAATAGCGCCAAAAGTGTCCGATCTGTCTGCCATAATGTCGCAGTCATGATAAAAAATCGCTGATCGCTGCCATTACTATTAAAAAAAATATAATTAATAAAAATGCCATAAAACTATCTCCTATTTTGTAAACGTTATAACTTTTGCGCAAACCAATCAATAAATGCTTATTGCGATTTTTTTTTACCAAAAATATGTAGAAGAATACGTATCGGCCTTAACTGAGGAAAAAAAATGTTTTTTTATATATTTTTTGGGGATATTTAATATCGCAAAAAGGAAAAAATAATGCATTTTTATCTAAATTTTCGCAATTTTTTTTTTTATAGCGCAAAAAATAAAAACCACAGAGGGGAAAAAAGGACATCAATTTTGCTTGGGAGCCACGTCGCACGACCGTGCAATTGTCAGTTAAAGCGACGCAGTGCCGAATCGCAAAAAGTGCTCTGGTCTTTTGCCAGCCAAAGGGTCCGGGGCTTAAGTGGTTAAATAAAGAATTTGCAAAATCAAGTGAATGTTCTGAATGTAAGTAGTACTGCTGGCTGGGATATGTTAGTAGCTCACTGATTCTAGTTGTTGTCTTTAGCTGCGCTGTCCGTGGTGCTGAAACCATGAAACCATTTATGATAGATGTACAATTTTTAAATGGGTGCTTTCTCTCAGATCCGTTCACGCTGCCCTGGACATTTGCCGCAGACTAAACCACAACAGTTTATTGTGTGGCAGCTGTCCGTTCCGACTGCAGTGAGTCTGTGAAGAGCGCGTTGTGATGCGCAGCACACAGTTCTCTTTCTTTTTTGCATCTTTATCTGAAGTGCACAAAAGTGACACTTTATTCATGTCACTGTACAGCAGCGTGGTGTGTTGTGCTGCTGTACAATGACATGCGATCCTGTCCTGTGCTCTGCGATAAAATGCTGCACTTTAACGCAACTCACTGCATCGCACTTTAGGGGTGTGATATAGTGTGAATAGGATATATACTGTAGAAAACAATTGTTTTCTGCATGTCCTAGCATCCAATGCAGTAGAATGCAGGTCAATTTGTGAACAAGCCCTAAGGGTCCTTTCACATCAGCACTGAAAATGCATGTGCAGTAACTCTCATTTGCCTGCATTTTATGCACGTAGCATTTATGTGCATTGGCATGCATTTTATTATTCATCTGTTGATGAGCATTTTGCAGTCTTATTTCCTTTTATATCATTCCTAGTACCCTGGAAGGCCTAAAATATATATATATATATAAAAAAAGAAAAAATCACTTCAATACTTTATTGACATGTGTTAATGTGCATTACGTTAAAATGAATGCATGTTGCCTTTTAACACAACGCAGTGCACACATACACAACTTTGTGGTATGAATGAGGTACGTAGATAAACCATTGTTTTCTATGTGCCCTTGCAGTGACCTGCATTTATCCAGTGCAGAAAAACGCAGGTCAACGCACACAGTGTGAATGAGCCCTAAAGTGTGTATAAGACTCTGCAGCCTTTATTTAATACGGATGGGAGTGTGGTACAAAGTGCAGCAACCCATAGCTAACAATCAGCTATAAGGGTTGTCTGCTCATCCCTTTAATTCCTGACACAAATGGATTGCATGGATTCTGGGGCTGAATAAATACAGGTAAGTACTGGCTGAATCTAATTTATTATGGAAATAGAAATCAGATATGTCAGTAGTTTAAAGTGGAGTTCCACCCACTTTTACAACTCTTCAGCATCCCTCACTAAACTGTGCACTGTAAACAAATTGGATATTTTTTTTTTTTTTTTTTTTTCAGCACAGACGGTATATCTGCTGTATTCATTTTTCACTTCCTCCTCCCTGGCCGCGGCCCATCGCATCATTTCCTGTTTGAAATGCCTCCTGGGAAGGGGAAGCAACTTCCTCTCAAACTGCCGTTGCTATGGAAACCTGACCTGAAACCTATTACACTGCTTATGCTGCACTGAGCATGTACGAGATCTGCAAGGATAAGATCCAGGAAGAAATACAGTCTGGCTTCAGATGCCCACACTTAAGATGGCCACGGCCTGCTGCAAGTTTATAAAATAACAAACTACTGCTAAAAACTAACAAAACAGACCTTAGTTTACAGACTAACGTTACTAGAATACATTAAGCTTGTGTATTATAGGGGTATTTTTATTTAAAAAGTATAATTTCGGCCGGAACACCACTTTAAGAAACATCACGGCAGCCCTATTACCAATCAACTTTTATTTTTCTGACTAATCTGAACTGATAAAAAGCTAAAATCTGATTGGTTGTTTTATCAAATAAATGTGCAGGTTTCGCAATGTCTGCTTGCTTATTCTACACATGTATTGCACTAAAAATAATTCTGGTTACTTTAAAGAGACCCTGGCACCATGCAGGGCAAGGAACAAGTCCCCAGGACCCCCCTGAGGGGTGACAGGTGTTCCATACAGCTGCATGCAGTCAACCTGTAAAAATCAATGACAGGCTGAGAGACACAGAAGCTGTCCATATCTTCCTGCACCGCCCAGTGTTTATATTTGTATAAGAAAGGATGCACAGCTGTGATCACCGTCTATCCACATCCAGAGCTGTGCACCTGTCCCTAAATAGATGTACGGGCTCAGAGGTGCGGGAAGATCTGTACAGCACCCGTCATTGGTTTCTACGGGCTGGCTGCACTTGGCTGCACGGAACACCTGTCGCTCCCTCTTATGGGCTAGGAGGGGATTTTTTTTTGCGGGGGGGGGGGGGGGGGGTGAATGTGCTAGAAGGGGAATTTTGGGGGGGGTAGGATTTGTGCTGGGGGGGATTTATTTGGAGTGGGGGAGAGGATTTGTACTGGGAGGAGGGGAAATTAATGTTTAATGGGTAAGCATGCAGATTAGTGCTCAATTTATTTAGATTTTTTTTTTTGGGGGGGGGTTTTGCTGGCACATAATGCTTGTGCATTATGCTTAGAGAGCTTAAAGAGAGGATGGATGGGGAAGATTTGTGCTGGCAGAGGGGATTTCAGCAGGGGGCAGATTTGTACTGGTAGGAGGGGGAATTTATGTTGAGGGGTAAGCATGCAGATTAGTGCTCAATTTATTTTTAGTTTTGGCGGGGGGGGGATTTTTTGATGGCACATAATGCTCGTGCATCTTGGAGGGGGGTGGCACAGTTTGGTATGGTTGCCCTGGGCTCTACACGACCTTGTCCCGGCATTGCCTACATCTACAGTATCTCACAAAAGTGAGTACACCCTCACATTTCTGTAAATATTTTATTATATCTTTTCATGTGACAACACTGAAGAAATTACACTTTGCTACAATGTAAAGTAGTGAGTGTACAGCTTGTATAACAAGGTAAATTTGCTGTCCCCTAAAAATAACTCAACACACAGCCATTAATGTCTAAACCACTGGCAACAAAAGTGAGTACAACCCTAAGTGAAAATGTCCAAATTGGGCCCAATTAGCCATTTTCTCTCCCCGGTGTCACTCATTGGTGTTACAAGGTCTCAGGTGTGAATGGGGAGCAGGTGTGTGTTAAATTTGGTGTTATCGCTCTCACTCTCTCATACTGGTCACTGGAAGTTCAACATGGCACCTCATGGCAAAGAACTCTCTAAAGATTTAAAAAAAATAATTGTTGCTCTACATAAAGATGGCCTAGGCTATAAGAAGATTGCCAAGACCCTGAAACTGAGCTGCAGCACAGTGGCCTTGACCATACAGCGGTTTAACAGGACAGGTTCCACTCAGAACAGGCCTCGTCATGGTCGACCAAAGAAGTTTAGTGCACGTGCTTAGCATCATATCCAGAGGTTGTCTTTGGGAAATAGACGTATGAGTGCTTCCAGCATTGCTGTAGAGGTTGAAGGAGTGGGAGGTCAGCCTGTCAGTGCTCCGACCATACGCCACACACTGCATCAAATTACATGGCTGTCGTCCCAGAAGGAAGCCTCTTCTAAAGATGATGCACAAGAGAGCATGCAACAGACTAAGGACATGGATTACTGGAACCATGTCCTGTGGTCTGATGAGACCAAGATAAACTTATTTGGTTCAGATGGTGTCAAGCGTGTGTGGTGGCAACCAGGTGAGGAGTACAAAGACAAGTGTCTTGCCTACAGTCAAGCATGGTGGTGGCAGTGCCATGGTCTGGGGCTGCATGAGTGCTGCTGGAACTGGGGAGCTACAGTTCATTGAGGGAACCATGAATGCCAACATGTACTGTGACATACTGAAGCAGAGCATGATCCACTCTCTTCAGAGACTGGGCTGCAGGGCAGTATTCCAACATGATAACGACCCCAAACACACCTCCAAGACGACCACTGCCTTGCTAAAGTAGCTGAGGGTAAAGGTGATGGACTGGCCAAGCATGTCTCCAGACCTAAACCCTTTTGAGCTTCTGTGGGGCATCCTCAAACAGAAGGTGGAGGAGCGCAAGGTCTCTAACATCCACCAGCTCCGTGATGTCATCACGGAGGAGTGGAAGAGGACTCCAGTGGCAACCTGTGAAGCTCGGGTGAACTCTATGCCCAAGATGGTTAGGGCAGTACAGGAAAATAATGGCGGCCACACAAAATATTGACACTTTGGGCCCAATTTGGACATCTTCACTTAGGGGTGTACTCACTTTGTTGCCAGCGGCTTAGACATTAATGGCTGTGTGTTGAGTTATTTTGAGGGGACAGCAAATTTACACTGTTATACAATCTGTACACTCACTACTTTACATTATAGCAAAGTGTCATTTCTTCAGTGTTGTCACATGAAAAGATATAAGAAAATATTTTCAAAAATGTTTCGGTAATTGTATATGCTATATTATTTTTTTTTTTATTTGCTATTTTTTTCCCCGCCCTACTGGAGTCACCCTTTAAGCTTTGGGTTATCTGGGATTGATCAAAGATGGCGGTGTCCTTTTGGAAGACTAGGGCAGCGGAAGGCATTGTCAGGGTTAGCCCTGGGATCTCAGAGAGAGGTAAAAATAATGTCCTTCAAAAAGATGACCAGCATCACTGATGTAACAAAATAAAAACCCTTTTCTTCAAATAAAAGCTTTACATAGCGATGTAGTAATATCAAGCTCAGCCAGATATTGTGTTTTGACCTTTACTAGGTCTTTCTCAAACCAAAGAGATTGATTAATGATGTGTAAGAGCGAGTGCTTCGTGCTCCCAGAGGAAGCTTTGGACAAGCTAATTATGGGTGAGATGGTTGGATTGTTAGATAGAGGTAATGAAGACTTAACATAAGTGTTACATTTGCATTACTTTCAGAGCATCAAACAGTATATCAAACACCAGGTGCATTATACGGTGCCCATACATGGGCTGCAAATACAGAACAATCGATGTCCAATTCACCAAAACAATCGTCTTGGACATCAAATGAGCGGGACAAAAATGGCATGGATGAGCAAATAGTGATGGTTTAGATCAGTGGTCTCCAAACTGCGGCCGGGGGGCTGGATGTGGGATTTTGCCTTTATCTGGCCCTTTTCCTTCCACTGATACAAGACACAATTCCACCCACTGACACCAACATTGGGGCAATATTTCTGTTACTGCCATCAACAATGCAGCACTACGGTATTTCTCCGATTGATGCCAATGATCAGGCACTATTCCTCAAACTGACACCAATGATCGGGCACTGTTCTTCCCACTGACGCCAATGGTGGGGAACTCTTCCTGCCACTGATGCCAATGATGGGGCACGCTTCCTCCCACTGACACCAATGATGGGGCACGCTTCCTCCCACTGACACCAATGATGGGGCACGCTTCCTCCCACTGACACCAATGATGGGGCATGCTTCCTCCTACTGATGCCAATGATGGGGTACGCTTCCTCCCACTGATGCCAATGATGGGGCACTCTTTCTCTCACTGATACTAATGATCACTCTTCCCACTGACGCCAATGATGGGGCACTCTTCCTCCCACTGATGACAATGACAGGGCACGCTTCCTCCCACTGACTCCAATGATGGGGCACTCTTTATCCCACTGACACCAATGATGGGGCACTCTTGCTCCCACTGATACTAATGATCACTCTTCCCACTGACACCAATGATGGGGCACTCTTCCTCCCACTGATGACAATGACAGGGCACGCTTCCTCCTACTGACAACAATGATGGGGCATGCTTCCTCCCAATGACACCAATGATGGGGCATGCTTCCTCCCACTGATGCCAATGATGGTGCATGCTTCCTCCCACTGACGCCAATGATGGTGCATGCTTCCTCCCACTGACACCAATGATGGGGCACTCTTTATCCCACTGACACCAAGGATGGGGCACTCTTCCTCCCACTGATGACAATGACAGGGCACGCCTCCTCCCACTGACACCAATGATGGGGCACGCTTCCTCCCACTGACACCAATGATGGGGCACTCTTCCTCCCACTGACGCCAATGATGGGGCACGCTTCCTCCCACTGACGCCAATGATGGGGCACGCTTCCTCCCACTGACGCCAATGATGGGGCACGCTTCCTCCCACTGACACCAGCAATGGCACCCATAAACCAAAGATGCATTCTTTACTCCCACTAATGCCAGGGCAATTTCTACTCCCAATGGCCACAGTCTGGCTAAAAAAAGTGTTAAAAACGCTCATGCAGAAATGCATCGGATCATTTTTATGGTGTGAACTGGCAATAACATTGGATTTTAGAATGAATGGACTTTACAAATGAAAACCCCATACAGTGTTAGAACATTCCTATTTCTTTTTTCTTTATATTGTAAGTTTTATTATTTTCCAAGAAATTACAAAGTAATATAAGCAAACAGAAAATAGAATAATATTACAAAGAAGAAGCTATAACAAGCAATCTTGAGAAAAAAATGTCACCCTGCTCCTTGGAATTCTCTCATTCCTGCATTTGAAAACGAATAATAATTTGACCCGAAAAAATTAACAAATGTTCTTACAACTAAAAATGTCAAACGAAATTCTTCTGATGTATACCCAGCTTCCAATAAGAGTTGCGGGTCCTACCACCTACCTACAGTTAGTATAAATGGGCCCCCAGGGGCCCTTGTGCAGCTGCACAGACTACGGGCTCCTGATGATTATAGGGTCAGCCAGTGACTGCAGAAAACTAATTGCACGATCCATTAGACGTGCTCAGTATACCAAGACAATGAGGAAGGTCACCCGGCCGGGTGTCACCCTGGACAGTCCCCCCAATGGCCGGCTATCTCTGCAGCTGGAAGTTATAGTTGTGTCAGGAATGGGGGCGAGAGTCTAATCACCCTCCTCCGTCTGCTGTGCCGCCCCCAGATCCCCGATCATCCCCAGGAGGAGGAGGAGGAGAGGAGGAGGAGGAGAGGAGATTTCCCTGGCAGCCGGTACGAGCTCTCCTCGCCACTCGCGAGCTGCGGCAGCAGGTTCCTCTGTACAGACTTGCAGAGGCGGAGGGGGAAGCGGAGGCGGCGCTGGGCTGCAGAGACACACAGAGAGAAGCTGAGCTGAGACTTACCACTGCAATGTATGAGTGCCAGCCCTGACCACCTACCTACCCCATCTGTATCCCGACAGCGTGCACCCCGACACCCTGCACCCCCACACTCCCATCACCAGGGCTGACTCTGGGCTCATGTGATCTGCTGCACTCATCCGACCTCACTGACATCTCAACCTGACAACCCAGGTAAGATCCTCCTTTATTTCTTCTCACTTTGCTACAATCACCAGTGTTTTGGGATAACTGAGTTTCAGTGTAAACTTTTGCGCAATTATATATATATATATTTATATATGTGTGTTTATATATATATATATATATATATATATGTATATGTATATATATATATATATATATATGCTCATACTGTATATATATATATATATGCTCATACTGTATATATATATATATATATATATATATATATATATATATATATATATATATATATGCTCATACTGTATAGATATACTGTATACTATATATATATATATGCTCATACTGTATATATATATATATATATATATATATATATATATATATATATATATATATATGCTCATACTGTATATATATATATATATATATATACATACACACTGTGTATATATATATATATATATATATATATATATATATATATATGCTCATACTGTGTGTATATATATATATATATATATATATATATGCTGTATACTGTATATATATATATATATATATATATGCTCATACTGTGTGTATATATATATATATATATATATATATATATATATGCTCATATATATATATATATATATATATGCTCATATATATATATATATATATATATATACTGTATACTGTATATATATATATATATATATATATATATATATATATCATACTTATATATATATATACAGTATGTGTGTGTGTATAATTTTTTTTGCAAAAAACAGGTAGTGAGCAGCACGTCGGTACCCTCCAAGTGCAGTACAATCAGACCATGCAAACAATCATATATATATATATATATATATAAAGAAAGTTCGAAGGGTTGCTGCACAAACATTTATTAAAGTAAAAGACATACAAAAAAATTATCAAAAATATTCCATAATAGCCTTACAGTTTTGGGCTATTTCGATAGCGCCCTTCTTCAAACTAGAATATATATATATATATATATATATATATATATATATATATTTGTAAGGTCAACGCATGCTAAACGTTGACATTGTAATTCTAATGTCAACATAAACCACATAAACTAAACCGGATGCTCCTACCAGACAGCTTTATATGTATATAAAAAAAAAAAATAATCCATTCCCCCCCCCATAATACTGTATGTGTGTCGGTGTAGTTTCACTAAATAAAATATATGGGGCTTAATGTAATGAATTAAAGACTGGAGCAGCGATAATCAACGCCAGCGGAGTTTCTCTGATAAATTGCCTGCACAGGTAACACTAAATTCATAAAAGCTTTATGAGTTATAGCTCTAGATTAAAGGGATAGTCCACCCTAAATGGATATATTTAGGTTTGGGTCATGTGCAGGGTTTTGAATTGCATATCAGCTTTTATGGCTCTCTAGAACAGTCTTCCTCAACCTTTTTTTTTACACACAGAAGAACCATTGAAATAACTTTCTGGTCTCAGGGAATTCCTGCTAATATTTATTACATCTACAGCTCACAGTACATTACTAATGGTCAGTGGGAAGAATGCTCTTTGCATTGGTGGTCAGGGGCAAGAATACTCCTTAAATTGCTAGCCACTGGGTAGAAAGCTCTTTAAATTGGTGGTTAGTGGGAAGAATACTCCTTAAATTGGTGGACAGTAGGAATAATGCTCCTTATAGTGGTCAGTGGGAAGAATACTCCCTAAATTGGCGATCATTGGGTCAGTGGGAGGAATACTCTCTAAATTGGTGATCATTGGGTCAGTGGGAGGAATACTCTCTAAATTGGTGATCAGTGGGAATAATGCTCCTGAAATTGATGGTCAGTGGGAGGAAGACTCCATAAATTGGTGATCAGTGGGAAGAATACTCCTTAAATTGGTGATCAGTTGGAAGAATACTCCTTAAATTGGTGGTCAGTGGGAAGAATACTCCTTAAATTGGTGGTCAGTGGGAATAATGCTCCTTATTAGGGTGGTCAGTCAGAAGAGTACTCCCTAAATTGGTGATCAGTGGTCAGTGGCAAGAATGCTCCTTAAATTGGTGGTCAGTGGCAAGAATGCTCCTTAAATTGGTGGTCAGTGGGAATAATGCTCCTTATTAGGGCGGTCAGTCAGAAGAGTACTCCCTAAATTGGTGATCAGTGGTCAGTGGCAAGAATGCTCCTTAAATTGGTGGTCAGTGGCAAGAATGCTCCTTAAATTGGTGGTCAGTGGGAAGAATGCTCCTTAAATTGGTGGTCAGTGGAAAGAATGCTCCTTACATTAGTGGTCAGTGGGAATAATGCTCCCTACATTGGTGATAATTGGGAAAGTGCACCTTACATTAGTGGTCAATGAAAAGAATGTCCGTTAGATGTGTGATTATTGGGAAGAGTGCTCTTTACATTGGTGGTTAGTGGGAAGAGTGTTCCTTACATTTGTGGTCAATGGAAAGATTGCTCCTTACACTTGTAGTCAGTTGGAGGAATGGTCCATACATTGATAGTCAGTAAGAAGAATGCTCCTTACATTTGTGGTCAGTTGGAGGAATGATCCATACATTGATAGTCAGTAAGAAGAATGCTCCTTACATTTGTGGTCAGTTGGAGGAATGATCCATACATTGATAGTCAGTAAGAAGAATGCTCCTTACATTTGTGGTCAGTTGGAAAATCTCCCCCCCCCCCCCCCCAAACCAAAGTACATTGCTCAATGAACTCCTAGCAACCTCTGGTGGAATCTTATGGTTCCACAAAACCCTGGTTGAGAAAGGCTGCTCTAAAAGATTGACAGACAAATTTCTGCTCCTGAGTTCCCAGCTCTTCCCACCGACCACAACCTTTAGGAGAGGTGGGAGTGGAAGGGAGGGGCACAGCGATCAAATTTAGCAATCGTAATCTTATATTACTCTATGGTGTCCCAGGGAGAGGTCTAAGCCAGTAGTTCACTTAGCTCAACATTATCTACCCATGAATGACATATTGATTATGAAAAAACGTATCCTTTAAATAAAAGGATAAAAGCCTGTAAGGAAAAAAAATGAATACTTGCTTTCCCTTACCTCAAGTTGTCATTGTGTTGCAGAGCTATGGTAGCTGACAAATCTTTTTGCATCCAACACTGTGTGCTCTGTGGTTCCATCTACTGACCCCTAGTGCACACGGTCGGACTTTCCGACGGGAAATGTTGGATGTGAGCTCGTTGTCGGAAAGTCCAACCGTGTGTATGCTCCATCGAACATTTGCTGTCAGAATTTCTGCCCACAAATGGCAGAAATTTTCAGCAGGTTCTCAAATTTTCCGCCAACAAAACTTGTTGTCGGAAAGTCTGATCGCGTGTACACAAGTCCGTCACACAAAAGTTCATGCATGCTCGGAATCAAGCAGAAGGAGCCACACTGGCTATTGAACTTCCTTTTTCTCGGCTCGTCGTACGTGCTGTACGTCACCGCCTTCCCACATTCGGAATTTTTGGCCAACATTTGTGTGACCGTGTGTATGCAAGACAAGTTTGATCCAACATCCTTCAAACAAAAATCCAAGGTTTTGCTGTCGGAAAATCAGATCGTGTGTATGGGGCATATGTCATTACTGCTTTCTGTAGTGATGTAAGGGCTTGTGGATGGAGACTCAGCGCCCCGTGGGTAACCAGGCATCCGACACTCCCTGAAGTGTCAGATTCTAAAGATCCTCAGCAAGCTAATCTGTGTAACAGAGCAAAGCTCAGCAGCGACGGTATATATATATATATATATATATATATATATATATATATACATACACTGTACATGTATGTAAAAAAGAAAACAAAATGTGACCTGTGCCCAGACTGATTCCTGTTTAATATCCTTTGTACAATAATATCACAAAACAGTTCAACCCACAATAGCAATAAATGACAGGTACCCTTTAATGTGGGAGATCACAGCATCCTTTCCAGTAGCTGAGAAAGTGAAATAATAAATACAGAAGATCAGATTAAAATTTGCAGGGAAGATATCATTTTTTTATTTTTTATTAAAAATACGTCTTTTTGGATACTGCCTGAGGGAGTCATAAAAAGAATATTGCAGAAAGGAACAGTTCACATTCCTATTGTGCTTGTTGTTCTGATATGCCGGTTGGTAAAATTAACATAGATAGTCCTTAAAGTGGTTGTAAATCTCTGACTTGAAATATGAACAAAGCATATGCCTCTATAGTATGTATTTGTCTCAATCCAGAGCACCGAGTGTCATTTCTGCTGCCACCTTCCTCTGCTATTTGTTTGAGTCACTTCTGACAAGTTTTCCTGACACCAAGAGAAAAAAGGTGACAGACGAGGGAGCTCCAGCCACAGCTCTGTTCCTGTGTGCTGTGTGCAGGGGGGGGGGGGGGGTGTCGCTTTCCTCCAATCAGCTCTCCTCACTGAGCTCTGTAGAGTGTAACTTCAGTTCCCAACCCCTGCTTTCTGAAAGCTCAGACAAGCTTTATAAATTCTGGATTTTGAACAGCTGCAGAGAAGAGAGGGCTGTGGATAAACAGGTACAACTTCTATAGGAGGATTTGTTTCATCTCTGTGTATCAGAGGCTAGTCACTTCACTGGGGATATGTGGGTTTACAACCACTTTAAGTAATCTTTTATTTTTTAATTCAGTGAGTCTTTTTATATGACTAATCAGCTATGACAGCTCACAGATGGCTGAGTTAGCCAATCACTTTACGGTAAGAATAGGTGTTCTGCTAGATTTAGGCTTGTTCCATGGAAATGCTTGGCAACACTTATGCTTGATTGTAGAGACAACGTCACTCCACCGAAAAAGTGATGTTTCAGATAGAGGCGTGGCTTCCTATATCTCTAGGGGGATTCAACTGACAATATCTCCCTGCACTGTTGGACATTTCCTTCTGCTGCATCCTCCGTAATATAAAGTGAATGGGACAATCTAACATGACATGTGGGTTTCAAATGGCCAAGGTTGCAGTGCAAGAGTGAAAAAGTACCGGACCAGCAAACACTGAAATCCAGGTTTTGATTGTTTACCAGTAGGGACCCCACAATTATTTATTACTTTTCAAGTCTTATAATAGGTTTTAAGAAGGAAAACTACTGTATGTGGTTACCATAGGAACCTTTTTTCTTACTTATTTTTATTTGATCTATCTTTGCATCACTCTGTTTTCATGTCGTTTTCAGTATAGTTATCTAATAATAAAAAAAAAATTTGAAATGCTACTTTTTTTTAATAGAAAATGTTTATTGCAATTGAAATTGCATATTACAAATATACAAAGTAATGCAAAATAATCGAAAAACAACTAAATGTGATTCGGCAGTAGTGTATAAAGTATATAGGCCATAGGCAGAGGATATCTTCGCATGAGTGTAAAACATGCACAAGTATTTAATCAGCCATTGCGAGACAACATAGTGTAAGCAGTGTGTGAAGCAGGATGTACCCCGGGGGGGCGGGCAAATTAGGTTGAGGAGTGGGAGAATGGGGAGGGAAGGAGGACGAGGGGGGCAGGAGGGGAGAGGCAGAAGAAACAAGCAAATGAGAATTCAGTACTGGAGGGCACAAATATGGTATTTCTCCAAACAAAATAAGCAGCATTAGAAACATCAGAGGAAGCTATTTATGGATATATCAGGCAGAGATTTAGGCAGAGCCACAGGAAACATTTAAAGTATAACTAAAGAAAAAACGTTTTGTTTAGATTTGGATGGAGTGGAGAGGGATTAGAACCCCTGTCAAGTTTTTATTTCTGCCTGTGCCCCCGTTAAGGACATTTACCCTCTCTATTTTTCATGTTTACCCTTATCATTGAAAGTGAAAGTAAACGAAAATCCCAAATTTGGGGTTTTCTCTGGAAAAGTAATAGAGGGGAAATCTTCCAATGAGGACACTAGTTCTGGTGACCTGGGGGTCCCCAAGACATTCCCCTAATTTGCAGGGATTTCCTCTCACTTCCTGTTTGGCTATGGGACAGGAAGTGAATAGAAATCTCCGCAATAGAACACAGATGGGGAAAACGAATCTGACAGGGGTTATAACCCTCCCTTGCTCTATCCAAAATGAAAAAAAGGTTTTGCCCATAGTTCTACTTTAAGTGGTTTTACCCTGCTCATTTATCTAACTAGACCAAATTTTATCAAACTTTTTTGGACAGCTCTTACTAAGATAGGCAAGTTTATACAGGGGAAGGATTTTATTAAAGGGGTTGTAAAGGTAAAAGTTTATTCACCTTAATACATTCTATGCATTAAGGTGAAAAAACATCTGACAATGCTGGCCCCCCCAGCCCCCCGTTTTACTTACCTGACCCCTCGAAAGTCCCGTGCTCGCCCCCGACTTCCTCTTCGCCGCTCACCCTGGCCGTTGATTGGCTAGAGGGGATAGATTGAAAGCAGCGCAGCCATTGGCTTGCGCTGCTGTCAATCACATCCAATAATGCGGCGCACCGGGGGGTGGGGCCGAGTGATACAGTGAGCGGCTATGACCCTTTAATTATTGTTTTCAAATCATCGAATGTACTGTAGGTGGGGTATGTAGTTTTCATCTCAACAAATTTTTCCTTCTAGCATATAAGGCAGCTTGAAAGATAAATAACTGCCTGCATTGGGTAGTCTCAATGTTATAAACAATGCTTAATATATCTACCATAGGATCAGCAAAAAGAGACAATTCTCCCACTGTGTTAATGTCTGCCATTGCTACCCTCCAGTAGGTTTGAAGACGGGGGCAAAACCACAGCACATGGATGAGAGTGCCAGGTTCTGTATAACAGTGATGACATTAGGCTGAAATTCGAGAAGAGGTAGCCAATAGCCGTTGCGGGGTATAGAAGACCCTTTGTCAGTGATGGCGAACCTTGGCACCCAAGATGTTTTTTTGAACTACATATCCCGTGATGCTCAACTGCACTGCAGAGTGCATGAGCAACATTGGAAATGTAGTTCCAAAACATCTGGGATGTCAAGGTTCACCATCACTGCCCGATGTAAAGCTTAAATTGAATAAATCTATCCCTAGCTGAGCTGATGACGAGCAAGAAACATTGTAAGCATTCATCCCAGTCTCCTTCCCAGACAGAGACCAGATATAGGCATGCCATTTTGTGATACAGTGCGTATGACCTGGACGTGGGGGCAATGTTCAGCGTGAAATGTAGAGAAGACTGTGGTTTATTCAACTTTTTAGGAATTAACAAAATATCCAGTGGGTTTGAGGTCAAAGTTATCCTGGACAAATTGATAGCACAAAGGTCGGTTTTACCCACATCTAGTGGAGAGCGGGAACGTGGCATGAACGAGACAATATGGAAGGAAAAAACGGTATAAGTTAGACAGGGTTGTATAAAGGAATATGAAGAGATCTGGAAACCCTGGTGGGATGTGAAGGGACACGCTTCTTAGAATTTGGTGAAAGAAGTAAATTAGTAAGAAATCATCAGTATAGAGGAGGAAGGATAGGGAGGGAAGAGGAGATGGATAGGCCAGGGGTATTAACATCTAAAAAAGATAGCGTATAAGTATAACAATAACAAGGATAGGATGCAACATACTGAAATGGGTGGAAGGCGTGATTGAGAGTGAAAGGTGTGAAGTTTGGGGGTCGGAGGAGTAGGTAGAGCTGAAATGAATGGAGGTTGAAAGGGAGGAAGATGGACCGATTCCGGAATAGACATCAGAGAAGGTCACCATGAACAGGTTCTATACTTTATTTTAGCTTTTGTATATGCAAAATGCAGGGGGGAGTGGGAGGGAAAGGATTTAATGATTGTTTGAATTATAAAGATGATTAATGGAAAAAAAAATTCAATAAAGATTATAAAGTTCAAAAGTTCAAAAAAAAAAAAAAGTTATCCTGGATGGAAACTGCATGCCCACTACATATCTCAATTGTAGAATTCTAAAAAACTTAAAATTAGGTAACTTATAGGCAGACTGAAGAGAAGCAAAGGTCAACAGTGATCCCAGCGGCATAATGTGCTATAATGTTTTAATCCCATGCCTAGCCCACAGTTGAGGCTCAGGGACTGTATAGACATTGGATAAGTTAGGGTTTCCCCATAAGGGAGTATATACAACAGGGAGAGGGAAGTGGCAGTTTTAACGGGCAGTAGCCTGTCGCCACAAGAGTAAGGTGGTTTTAATGACAGGATTAGATCATGGGCTACAAAAAGGCAGGTTGCTTAGCTCAGAGTACGATCCTAAAAGAGCTGCTTCTAAGTTGACTGCCACATTGTCCCTGGACTAGGCAAACCACCATTGGAACATAACCAAGCCCAAAAATATAACAAAAATTAGGGAGGACTAAGCCTCCAAGAGTAAGGGTGCATAGAGAGCAGTCTTGACAAGTGTTGGGGTTCTCAGATAAAAAACAAGACAGTTCTGACCAGTTTATGAAAAAAACAGTGGGTAGGAGTACAAGTGTTTGCAAAAAAATAAAAAAATACATTTAGGAAGAAAGACATTTTAAGGCCTATTAGACTTGAAGGAAGGTGCATCCACGTGGAACACGTATGAACACACTGGGACAACAGCGGATTGAGATTGTCCACCACATACTGGAAGAGATCAGCTTGGACCTCAACACCTAAGTACTTAAACTGGGTGTGAAATGCTACTTTACATTAATGTCATAATTTTATGCAGATGTTCAGGTGAGAAGCCATGCAGGCTTAACTATTGACAGTATGGTGTGCAAGGTACAGGAACTCAAAGAAACTGATTGTTCCTTCCTTTGCACAATATACAGCAGTTTGAAGAATGAAAGCTGATAGTTGATTGACTGCTGTGGGTTTCTGCCCTTTGCTGTTTGTAATAATAGGTAGTTATAAGTAGAACTTCACCATAGGAACCATTCTGACTTGCGAGGTAATGTAGACAGAAACGTAGTGTATTATATTATAATATATAATGACAGTAGGCTTAATTCACAAAGCTAACACACCAGGATAAGGATCCTAATTTTCCAAAAAAGTGACAGTTTTTTTCAGCTGGGTCCAATGAGATTTGAAAACGACCGTGACATAGCTAGATATTTATCCTGTTGTTAAAGCTTTGTGAGTTGAGCCTAATATGATATGAATTGTAACCATGCAGTAATATTTGCTACTAGCTTATATTGGTGACCCACTGCCTCCCCTGCTGTCAGCGATGGTCTCTTTACTTAGATGTAAGGAAGCATACTAAGAAAGGTTAGTGAGTATCTATTACTGACCACCAACTCCTACATCTGTATGAAGGCTCCAGGGACTGTTTCATTCAGCCTGGATGTTATAGACTCCTGTTTCATATTCAGTTATAATTGCTCATATAGTCACGTATAAATCATTCAGATACAAACTCTGAAGACAGGCTAATTCATGGGTAAATGTACAGGTCTATCTGTCTATCTACAGACTGCATGCCTGTTTCTTCGTATAAAGTCCTACCCATAGAATTCCCCACTTGTTTCCGCTGTCACTGCATCACCTACTGTAGTATTACAGAAGATTACAGTGTCTTTTTAAAGAAAAAAAAGTTGTGTCATATTATTATTTACATTATCTGGATAGTTGATGTCTATCCGGGTAAGTACAACGTACAATACAGAGCCATAAGAAATGCTTGTATTGCCATTCCAGATTTTAGCAGGAGCTGCAAGTGAGTTCTAAAACTAAAGGCCCGTACACACGATACGAAAATCAGATGGCAAAATTCATACGACATGCTGTCAATTTTCGGATTGTTAGTATGGTGCTTTCGACAGCTGATTTCGCTTTTTCGATGTGCAGACCAGTGCCGGGACAAGGTCATCCAGTGCCCAGGGCAAAGTTGCCAAACTGCGCCCCCCTTTCCCTTAGGGTTAGGCTCAGGGTGCCCCCTACCCCCTGCAATATACCATTGCGCCAGGGGCAGCCGCCCCTCCTGCCAACCCCTTGTCCCAACCCTGGTGCAGACTATAACATTTTTGTTGGATGTGAACTCAACGTCCGATTTTTGTTTCATTAGTACGGATTTCGTACAAAAAAAATCGTAAGAGCAAGACTACGCATGCTCAGAAATGAAAGAATACATATAAAACTATTTAACACATTACGTCACTTCTGACGTTGTATTCTGTTGTCCGAAATTTTTAGTATTGTCAGTAACCTCTTCACTTTCGACATGAGACTAGCATGCCACAAAAATCAGACATTTGGTCTTCCGAAAATCTAAGCGTGTGTATGAGGCTTTAGACTGCAAATTCAGGTCAGAAAATAGAGGGGATTCTTCATGGTAACACATGAAAGAGTTATAACACACAGGAAATTTCTAAATTTCCTATAAACCTTTATGTAAGGTTAAATAAGGTGGGGTGAATTTGTGCAAACTGCTGCACTAAAGTAATTCTTTCTGAATGGTTGATAGCAAACAAGTCGCTGGACCATGAATTCTAATGCCGCGTACACACGGTCGGAATTCTCATCGGAAAAAGCTCTGATGGTTTTCCCGTCGGAATTCCGACGGAATTTGGCTCAAACTGTCTTGCCTACACACGGTCACACCAAATTCCGACGGTCAATAACACCACGCCTTAAAAAACGTTCGACTGCACTATAAAAGGGAAGTTTAATGCTTCAGAGCATGCGTCTAATTGTTTCCGAGCATGCGTCAGAATTTTGCTTGTCGGAATTGCATACACACGATCGGAAAATCCGATAGAAAGGTTTTCCGTCGGAAAAATTAAGAACAGGTTCTCAATCCAAAGTCCGTCGGAAATTCCAACAGAAAAAGACCGATGGGCATACATACGGTCGGAAAATCAGATGAAAAGCTCCCATCGGACTGTTTCTATTGGAAATTCCGACCGTGTGTACGCGGCATAAAAGTTTATTTATTAAGCATTGGCTAAAACTTACATGGATGTCTTGGACCACAGTGGAGGAGGTGAGCGGGAATCCACAGACTGTCACAGCACTGATCACTCTTTACTTTGATGCTGGATGTCATGCCACACTATCCCCTCCAGCCAGCAGGTGGAGAGCTATAATCAGGCAAGATGCTCAGAATTGTGAGAGGTGTCGTTTGAGACATCCGCCATAGAATAGGGCTAATGGACCCCCTACACTATAGTTCCCAGAGGACACTAAGGAGAAGGGCGAATGGCGAGAGGGCTTTTACCAGACTGCATGAGAAACCTCTTCGTCTTGGTGCTGCAGGAACTCATGAGAGCACATCTACCTGCATGTCGACAGGACTACTGAAAGGCCAGAGATCCTGGTGTAAAGCCACATAGACCACAGCATTGCATCCGCACCATTGCCACAGAGAGACCAGTGCGTCCTCTCACCTTCTTCTTCCCACCACTGATCACCAGAGGCCAGTGGAAAGACAGAGGGGGGGCCCCTTTTACATCGAGAGTTCACAGCCACACCTCGAGGACTGGTGAGAGGGCTCACTGCCTATTATTCACACTGTTTGCAGGGACTGGGCCACTAGAGGCAGGACATTGATCATACCTCACCTATATTGCACCAATACCACAATTATACTGCATCCTTACTGCACTTAAAGGGGTTGTAAACCCTCCTGTTTTTTCACCTTAATGCATCCTATGCATTAAGGTGAAAAACCATCCGTCATGCAGCAGCCTATCAAGCCCCCCGTTTTACCTACCTGAACCCGTTCTTTCTCGCCCCGGGGACAAACACACCAGCTCTAGCTGGTTTCTCGTGTCCTGATTGGATAGATTCATAGCAGCATAGCCATTGGCTCCCGCTGCTGTCAATCAAATCCAATGAAGTGGGGGTGGGGCCGAGTCCTGCTGCCTGTGTCAATAGACGCAGCAGCAGGACACAGGAGCGCGCTTGTATTTGTGCCCCGAGCAATTTTCCAATGGGGCACTCGAGAAGAGGAGGAGCCATGGGCGCCACTGAGGGATTTATGAATAACTTACCTGAGAACGAAGCCCCCGAAGCCGTCCTCATCCACGACCTTCTCCGGCTCCATCAATACCGGAGTGACTTCCGGGTCTCGCCGCTCCAGTGCTGTGATTCGCTGGAGCGGCGATGATGTCACTCCCGCGCATGTGTAGGAAAGCGGCATATCGCCGTGAACTCGCAGTGCGCCTGCGCGACAACGATGCCTCTTTTTTTCTAAATATCTCCTAAACCATGTAGGTTTAGGAGATATTTATTGGACCTACAGGTAAGCCTTAATCTAGGCTTACCTGGAGGCCAAAGTGGTTTGTAAGGGTTTACAACCACTTTAAGACTGTCAATAGGTGCAGCAACACTTCTTAAAGGGCCCTATAGACAGCCCACAGAAGAACAACCTAAAGGACTCTGCCCCCCACCTTACCAAGCCATTCTTGCAGCCCCTACTCATTATTCATTTAGCAGGTACCTCCACCCAGTGAGCCTAGGCCTAGCATAGTCACCAGTAAGGCACCTTGGCAGTATAGTTTCCTGAACACACTTATTAATCTACATTACTGTCCATTGCTGATCTTCGGTGACCTTGTTGCTGTTTATACTAATCTGGTGCAAAGTGTTATCTTATGCCTAGTGTTATCACTATTGTGTTATTACTATTGCCAATCCATCTCTATGCTTTCCCTTGTTGCTATCCATAGTGTGTGATAATATACCATGTTTGCCTTTACTAACGGGTTCAGTGCCTGCTTCTTTGACATTGTGCTATTACTGGGTACCAAGTGTACCAATAGTGATTTTCTGCAAAATGTCTTGCCCATACACTTAACATAGTGTAGTGAAGAAAGGGAAATGGATCAAGGGCTACTCCAAGCAATGCCCTTGAACATCTAAGATGGCTAGGACTATTTCGGTACCCAAATGTATAACAAAAGGTAATTATAGAGTTTAAGGCATTTATTACAAAAAAGATAAACAGTACAAAAATTCAGAACAAAAACAACTCAGTAATTGTCGAAAGGTTATTACATAGACAGAACATTAAAACTGATGATTAACGGGCCCCCACAGATATGTGGAGACACGGTGATGTGGGAAAAGACGTTGTCCTCGACAAGTTTCGCAGCATGCGCCACTTCTTCAGGAGGCATCACCCATAACATCAACATAGTGTGTCAGAGGGGTTGAAGTGCTTGAGGAGGTTGAGGCAGAGAACAGAATGTCCATCCTGAACAGCTGCTCTTACAGGGTTAGCGCTACACAGCATTTTTTTGCTTGCACATGATTGGATGATAGAAGTCATCAGTGCTTTACCTCATTCACTAAGCTCTGCAGCAAATTCCCTTCCAAAGTGCAACCTTTCTTGCAAAGTGACCAGCATATTTGCCTTTAGGAAATCAGCCTTCCCCCATGTGTTTCCATTAGGGAGATCTCCTCTATTACCCCATCCCAATGAGAGAGCCAAGAAGTCTCACCCATTGGAAATCTCTCCAATAGGCACAGAGACAGCAGCAAGATCACATTTTTAGCAGAGGGGGGAAAAAAGGTTCCAAAGTTGTTATTGCTGCCTGTGCTTTCCTGCCTCAGTGACCCCATGCTTTCTATTGGGGACTGTAATAAAAAGCTGAACCAATACCAGCCTACCCCACTTTATTCAACACTAAATTATTAGTTTTGGCTGGAGTATGGCTTTAATGTGTTCATTGTTTCTAGGCAGAGTTTTTGAATTACTACAGATACCTTCAGGGATGAAATTAAATTTTAGTTCATTTTTTTTCATTTTCATTTTGCAAATAACAAAGCTTATGTGACATATACTCCAGTAGGTGTATGTATAAAAACATACCTACCATACCAGTGCCCAAATGGCTTCTTTCTCTAGCACTCGCCCATGCCATTGTCAAGAATAACTACAGCATGGCTGTTCATGTTTATCTCTGTGTGTCCTGGGTTACTGTGTCTTGTCCAGATGTTGTACATCTTTGTATTGTGGTTGAAGTATGAGAGATTCCATTAGTACTGAGAAGAAATGATAAAGCACACTGAGCTTTGATTTGTGGCCTTATTTTCTGTTACCTAATTTACAAATCCACTTGGGAGTCTAAGCTGAGAATTCATCTGCACCTGTGGAATACAAATGAGTCGAATTTGGGTAGAGCAGATACGAGAACGTTTCTGGATGGTTCCTTATGAAGAACAATGGATCGTGAATTTACTTCCCTTTATTGTCCTTTATCTGAAGCGATTTCTGTCTTCATCCAAAATATATTTTGCCGTCACACCAGGGAATTAATTTTTGCTTCTTTCAAATGCTGTTCGGAGAGTTTTAATGAGTTCTGAGAATTGTAAGAAGCCTTCTCTGATCAGTGCTAAGATAGTAGAAAGTACAGAAGATAATAAAAGCAATATTTGTGTTCATAATATCTTTTTTTGTTTTCAGAATTAATGCAGTAGCTTAGCATGCCCTGCTTAAAGCAGGACTCTGGACTTTCAGTCAAATATAGTAAAAATACATGTACAGTATGTGAACCGTTTTCTATAGAGAAGGATGTGTAATTGTGATCAGCCAGTACTGTGATTCTGGTGCCCTGCACAGACAGGCAGGTGACATATTCTGGTTCAGCTTTGCAGCTTCCTGTTCTATGACTCTTTTTCCAGTCTAATCAATGAACAAGGAATCAACTTAATCATACCAAATGGACACAAAGCTGAGCCAAGAAACACTAAAGCTGAACAAGAAAATAGCATGCTGAGAGTAAAATACAAGATTGACTGAATAGAATTGTAAGAGAAGTATGGGGTTTGGGGTTTTTGCAGAATTATACTTTCCTAGGTGGATGCTGCATCTGTCCCCCATCGGCTCTAACACTGCAGATCGATTCAAAAAAGGAAAATAGTGCAGCGCTAGATACTAAACAATATAAAATGTGACTAATATACAATATAAATAGTGAAAGAATGTTGAATGAAACAATCAAAAGTCCATCAAAGACAAGTTGGTGCCTGGAGGCACCTTTTGGGACGCTGATGATCGTTAAAACAGCACCAAGGCTGTTCTTCTAAGCCTAGTCTGAGTCCCCTGAACAAGGGCGGTCACTGGCTTTTAGGTAAGCCTCCCCTCTTTACACACATGTGGTGATGGTGGTATGCTGCACGGATAAGTTGCACGGATACGTTTCAAGCACCTTCAGGAATGCACTTTGATTGATCATCTTTATTGGATCGATTTTTCATATATACGAACTTGTCTTTGATGGACTTTTGATTGTTTCATTCAACATTCTTTCACTATTTATATTGTATATTAGTCACATTTTATATTGTTTAGTATCTAGCGCTGTTTTCCTTTTTTGTATTATTTTGTGCCCTATACCGGGGTTATTTGGTGTTCAGCTGCAGGATTATCTTCACGATACACACATCTATATATTTTTGTATTATTTCTTTTTCATTGGTTTTTCACCTAGCGCAATTCTTTTTCGTTTAATTTGTCACTGCAGATCGATTGGTTCCCAGGGTCCCATGAGCAGAGAGCTCGTGACTGTGAGTCTTTGCTCTCTGCTCTGCCTCCTCCTCGCTCACTGGAGTGCTGGGCTGCGGATGGGACGGAGCGGCCAGCTCAGGCTCTCATTGGCTCGCTGAGAGGCTGAGCCATGTGCCGGTCCATCCCGACTCCATTGTCACAATCTTGCCTGAGCCTGGAACAGCTCTTTGACATCAGCAGACAGCTGATTTCAGCCCGTTGTCTGCTGGAAATGGGTCACAGGAGTGCAGAACGAACTGCACTCCTGTGATCCACAGAAGAACAGCCAAACCAGCTTTGTCAGTGTTACAACAGTATATTTTGTTTCAAATTAAATAGTCTTCTTACATTCCCCTGAATGAAGAAATGAATACAGTGTCTCTGCAGACAGCCTAGTTCACACGGGTGTACTTAATGCGGCGTTCCACCCAAAAGTGGAACTTCCACTTATATGTATGCTTCCTCCCCCTTCCGGTGCCACATTTGGCACCTTTCAGGGGGAGGTATTTGACAGGTACCCTTCCCTACTTCCTTCCCCTCCTACGCCACCGGGCCAGTTAGAAAGCATAGCATGCTTCGCGCATGCGCAGTGAAAGATTTCACTGCTGGGTTCCCTTACCTTGAATGGCAGCAGCAGCACCCAAAAGCCGATTTGAAAACCGGCTTCGGGTGCCGGCATCGCAGGAATCCTGGACAGGTAAGTGTAGACGTAGTGACTGTACATACACAGCCATTGCTGTCTGTGTTCAGAGACACGCAGTGCAGTTCCCCCCTCACTGTGCAGGCAGCCGGGAAGCAGAGAGATGACTTTATCTCTCTGCTGCCTGACTGATAATCTGCTGCCTGAGTCCTGACTCAGTGACACAGCAAGTGACAATCCGAAACGTGTGGCAGGCGATGTGACAAGTGACAACCCGTGATGTGACAATCTGTAATGTGGCAGGTGACGTGGCAAGTGACAACCCGTGACGTGGCAAGTGACAATCCGTAATGTGTGGCAGGCGACAGGGCAAGTGACAATCCATGCCAATCTGTAATGTGGCAGGTGACGTGGCAAGTGACAACCGTGACGTGGCAAGTGACAATCCGTAATGTGTGGCAGGCGACGTGGCAAGTGACAATCCATAATCTGTGGCAGGTGACGTGGCAAGTGACAACCCGGGACGTGGCAAGTGACAATCCGTAATGTGTGGCAGGCGACATGGCGAGTGACAACCCGTGACGTGACAATCTGTAATGTGGCAGGTGACGTGGTAAGTGACAACCTGTGACGTGGCAAGTGACAATCCGTACTGTGTGGCAGGCGGCATGGCAAGTGACAATCCGTGACGTGACAATCTGTAATGTGGCAGGTGACGTGGCAAGTGACAACCCGGTACGTGGCAAGTGACAATCCATAATGTGTGGCAGGTGACGTGGCAAGTGACAATACGGGATGTGGCAAGTGGACAATCCGCAACATGTGACAGGTGACATTCCGCAACATGTGACAAGTGACAATCTGCATCTGGTGGCAGGCGACGTGGCAAGTAGACAATCCACAACGTGGCAGGTGACAATCCAGGACGTGGCAAGTGGACATCCCGCAACGTGTGACAAGTGACAAGCGATGGTGGCAAGTCACACGCTCAGGACTCCCACTAATTCTGCATTATAGTGAGTTGAACTATTTAATTTTATATAACAGAACAGAAATTTGGTTAGAAGGCATGGAGGTCAGCAATGTGTGTCCTTCAGGGGCTGCATACAGTATATTGCATACTTTGTTGTTCAAAATTAATATAAGCTGTTGCCTAGGTACTGTGCCACATGAGTGTGGTAATCTGTTGTTCAATGGCATTAGTTCATTTTTTTTTGGGGGGGGGGGCCTATACAACATTTTGCTATGGGGCCCTGTGATTTCTAGTTACGCCCCTGCACGCACCTACACACATCCGCCCACGCACGGATGTCAAATTGGGAGCAGGGGCTGTGTCCGTGCAGGTGGTATGCCCTGATTGACATGAAAGGGACTGCCTGAGCACGGATGTATGGAACACCTCAACATCCCATGCTGTCAAATATGTCCAGCACATTGATGAACGCTTTAGTACGCCCGTGTGAACAAAGCCTTATACTAAGCATCTTCCTTCCCTACAGCCTAAGCTTATATCAGCAGTGTCTGCGACACAGGGGAGAGGACTGGACAGGACTGTGATTGGCTGCTAGGTACAAGCATTGTCATAGGGGAGCAGGTCATATGATCCTGCGTGGACAAGCTGACGGTGTCTCTTTTAAAGGGGATTTCCACTTCCAAGAAGACCTGGTGTGGACTAACATGGCTTTTGGTGTTCACCTGTTTGCATTGATCCACCTCTGCTTTGCCTTTTTTCTATGTGATGCAGTTTTGCCTTGGAAACCAGCTGCATTCATGTACAGTAAGTGCTTTTCAGAGAAATGTAGGCGTGTACTTTCAGTTTAAGGCTGCATTCACACCTGAGCGTTTTGTCGCCCTAAGCCGCCCTACGCCTGAAGCTACAAAACGTTCGAGGGGATATATTACATTATTCTCTATGGAGATGGTTCACATCTCCACTCTATGTCGCCTGAAGCCGAACGCCTGAAGCTCAAACAAGTTCCGGACCCTTTTTGTCGCGCGAATCGGGCAGATTTGGGCGTTTGTATCCCCATAGAACATAGCAACAAATGATGACAGTGATGATCATTTTTCCTATTGGCTATCAAGAAAAACGCCGAAGTTGAAAAACGCCTGTTACGCCGTATGCAAATGTGCAAAAAACGACGGTATTCGCGCGACAAAACGTCGGTAAAAACGCTCGTTCCGCTACGCTCAGGTGTGAATGCAGCCTAAAGGACTGTAAAACAAACACAAACAGTTTTTTTTTTCCATTTTGTATATTGTAGAGAATAGTTAAATTCCAGGCTTTTTTTTTTTTCTCTCCCATCAGAATGATGTTCTGAAAATGTCCTTACTTGTGGTGACAGTCGTCACCAGAACAAATAGAGAGGCTGAAAATCCACAATGGGGGCACAGACAGCAGTAAAAGCCGAACACAGGTTCTAACCCATCGCTAGTCCCTAAAGAAAAAAAAACAAAAAAGAACTGTGGCTTTAGATACACTTTAATTGGCAACAAATATGAAACAGCAATGGTTTGTTTTTTTAAATGTATTCACTTCTTGCCTACCTATTTAGATACTATTTGGTTTTACAAATACATGTTAAAGTCAGAGTGCCTTTGTTATGTATTGAATCATCAGAGATGCTCAACCTTTTGAAGAGGGAGGGGCACTTAATTGATTTGGTAACCGGTCACGGGCCACAATTTACTATGGGGTTTTACTGCCCCCCCCATCCCCAAACTGCAAATGTAAATGAACCCTTACTGTCCTGAGCCCCCTAATAGGATTGCTTTCACACTGATATGCTGCGGATTATTCACACCGTGGGTGCAGCGCAGTGCACCTGTGGCTTTCCTGCGGGTTAACTGCATTGAGCCATAGACTTCTATTACATCTTGCGGGTGTGGTGCTGAAAGCTCACCAAACTCACAGGATGTAATAGAAATCTATTGCTCGGCGCAGCTAACCCGCAAGAAAGCTGCAAGGGCACTGTACTGCATCTGCGGATCAGTGTGAAAGCAGCCTAATAACCCTTTTTTATAAGTGCTAATATGCCCATTGCTAAAGTGCAGTGTATGTGATAATTAATACACTGACCCTTTCCTCTCTTCGCTTCTGCTGGCTTTACTCTCCAGGCTGCTAAAAAGGTCCCAGGTGAAGTGTACTTGGTAACACTCTGCCTGGAACAGGAGGCGGTGTTACAGATGTAGCATCGGCTTCTGTGGCTCCTGCTGCTTCCGCCACTGACTTCTTCCTCCGCTGCTGGTGCCAGCTCCTTGACTGTGATGCTCTGGGATGGTGGGTTGGCAACCCATTGATCACGGTCTGGGGTTGCTGACCTGCCATCCTAGAGCATGGGCATGTGTTTCCCTGGTTTGAGGTCGTGGGCCACATGTTGCCCGCAGGCCACGGGTTGAGCACCCCTGTATTAAACAAACATAGAGTCTAATTTTAGGAGAGACCATAGAGCTCCGTAAACATTGGGCAGTACTGAACGGCTGGCAGTGTGCCAGTGACCACACCGATTACTGCATGTAACAGCCAAAACCTGTACAAAAGTGATGCAAGGAGTGTGAATGGGGGACAAGAGCCGCCAAAAACCTGTAAGTCTTTTCAAAATAGTAATAATATTAAGGCACAAAAATTTATATCATGTATGAACATCTAAAAAATAAAATATTTCATTCTAGCCTATGTTGAAGCTGAACTGTACTTAGGACTTTGGCTTTAAAATCTAGGACACATGCTATCAAGCTTAAAATCGTTTATATTATAATGTTTTTGCCTAAAAAAGCCTATAAGCCCAACATTTGGAAGTTTTTATATCCTTTCAAATATTTTTAGAGAGATTTCAATAAACAGACTAATTAATGCTAATGAATGAACAGACACATACTTGCTGTTAGGCAAATAACCCAAAAAGGCAGATGAAGCTACTTACTCTAGACTTGCAGTACAGATGGAAAATTTGTCTACTTAGGCTCTGTTTCCACTACTGTGAGTTGTTGTGCGACTCCATTTATAAGCCTTTATTGGTTACCCGTTTAGAGTTACAGAGGCAGTCTGGTGCTATAATTATTGCTCTTGTTCTGACGTTTGTGGCGATACCTCACACGTGTGGTGCAATTGCTGTTTACATATGCGTACGGGACCAATGCGTGCGGTCGCCTTTGCACGCAAGCCTGGGGGACGGGGGCGCTTTAAATGTTTTATTTCTTTATTGGTGGTACACTGGTACACTGACAGATGTTGATATCACAATGGTACACTATTGCACTATTGCAGATGTTTTGTGCACTGGTACAGATGTGATGGGGGACTGACAGATGTTTTGTGCACTGGTACAGATGTTTTAAGGTGGCACTGTGACAGATATGTATAGGGACAGGGACAGTGGTGTTCAGTGTACTGTTTGTGGGGGATCTGTGACCACTCTGTGTGTAAAATCATCCTTACACAGAGAGCTGTCACAGAGCTTGCAGATTGCCCCGCATCCCCCCCACCCCCACTGAGCTTGGCGGGGAAAACTGTCACAGAAACACGCGTCTCTGTCTACATTTTAAAGGATGTGATTGGACACAGTGGTCACATGATTGGGATGGCCAATCACAGCACTCATTTCCCGATCCCGTCTTGGCTGTGTCCTGTGATCAAAACCATCACAAGATCGTGCCTCAGGACATTCCTGAACGTCCACTTAGAACGAGGAAAGGCCAACCCGGACGTTTATGTACAGTGGCTGGGTGGGAGGAAGTTAATGAAAACATGTAGCCTCGACCCCCCATGCAGGTCATTTGTCTAGATTTGCTGTGCCTCCTGGGAAATATGCACGTCACATATCTCAGGAGGCACAGCCCTTCATTCAGAAAAGAGGAGGGGGCGTGGCTAGCAATGCATCATTGGGAGGTGTGCTGGCAGAAGCCGGAGAAGCTGGTGGGCCTCTCCATGACATCACAAGCAACATGGGAGTGCAGGACAAGTGGAAGACAACACTGAATCCTCTGTGTGGGTGAGTATCTGAAATGTGCACAACAGACCACTCGGTTAACGGGGATAAAAAAAGGGGGAGTGGGGTCAAAGATCTGCTTTAAGCAAAAAGAGAGCCTAGTAAACTTGGGAAACAGAGTTGAGAGCTCAGTCTGCTGTCTGCAAAGGAAAATACAAAACATCAATGTGCAATTTTTCATATAAACTTAACTATTTTTAAAGTGTTACTAAACCCACAACAGTAAAATCAGTCTGTATATACAGTAAAGCATGCTTGTTATACTCACTTTGGAACCTAAGGGGTTAATCCTCTGCATTGTGTAAAAAAAGCAGTTTGAGTCTGTCTTCTCGTATTGTCCCCTTCTTCCACAGTCCCCAATCCATCTGCTGATAGTACTAGAGTCCTAGAAGTCACTCTACACTTGCTCAGCTTGGTGAGTATTGCTAGAGGTTTATTTTATTTTTTTTTGATACGGTGCATGTGATCAGCACAGGGCCTATCGGCACTGACCAGACAGAGGGTCAGGGGTCATACGGCCTTCTCAAGACAGTCAGAGGAGAATGAAAACTTCTACAAGCTTTAACCAGTGCTCGGCCAAACACTGATAGAAGTCACAAGATTGCTATATACTGCTAATGAGAAAAGGTATTTAGCAGTTTATATTTACTAAAATAATTGCATTTCCATGTTCTGTGTACTGTGGGAAACCAGATATAGTGAATGCAGGGTACTGGGTTTAGTAGCACTTTAAGGAAAGTATATATGTACAGTATATATATATATATATATATATATATATATATATATATATATATATATATATATACACACTATAAGTTTCTTTTAACTGTAACGTCACTTTAGCTGTGTGAAAACAATTGTCTTCTAGTAAATTACATGCACAGCATAGATTTTAGCAAGGTTCATTGCACAGTCCTATATTCCAGTGTAACTGCTGAACCCGACACAATAAATTCTGTTTTCTTGCTACCTTCTGAATGCTGAGAGGGAGGGTTCCCTTCTGTAATCACATAATCAATCCAATTGATGGTCAAATAAGCAGGAAATCACATTTAACAATTATAGCTGGCTGTGGCTTGAAATGGAAAGGTATATCCTTTTTTTTTATTTTTATTGTTATTCTTTGTTTATTAGAATCACCAAAACCTACATTGACATTAGATATTTTCTTTGTTTGTGAACATAAACCAAAAAGTTAAATTAACAACATACAATGTTATACAGATGTTTGAATAAAACAGCCAATAAACCATAAGTCTGAATGTCAAATGGCTAATAAAGCCATTTAGGAAACATCGACTAATACGGTAGCGGGTTCAGTGAGAGCTAGAACCGTAATTTTCCTTTCCTGGTGTCTATCCATGGCAGCATACAGATGATAGTGCTCCGCCTTGACTCCTCCCTCAGGACTAGTGAATAGCATAAATGAAAGACATAGTATGATACAATTTTCAGTTTTCCTGGTGCCTCCATGGCAGCATACAGATGATAAATAACTAGCTGACATGGGTGGGATAATGACAATAATAAGTATTTTATTCAGAAAAGGACATTGCAGCCTGAACTGTCCTCCTTCCCAACACTACAGTCGTGAGAGCCCCCGGATCATTATGGTAGTGCCTGAGAAACGTGTGGCGAGAAGACCAGGTGGTGGCCCTGCAAACCATCTCCAAAGAAACATTAGCCCTTGCTGCCCAAGAAGTTGAGACTGCCCTCGTAGAATGAGCATTCACTTGGGACGGAGGCTCCATATTCTTTGCCCTGTAGGCCTTCTGAATCAACTTTACTGATTTGCAGGAAAAAAGCAACATGTTGTACTTTTTGTCTGGTACTGAAGAGCACTGGAATGTACTGCATTGGTGTGATCTATGTCATTGTAACCCATATAACCTACCGTATTTATCGGCGTATAACACGCACCCCAAGTTTAGGAGGGCATTTTAAGGAAAAAAGTTTTAGGAGGGAAGTTTAGGGAAAAAAAAACAACTTACATTTAAGCGTCATTTGCAGCTTGCCCAGCGTCATTTGCAGCTTGCCCAGTGTGATTTGCAGCTTGCCAGCGTCATTTGCAGCTTGCCCAGTGTCATTTGCAGCTTGCCAGCATCATTTGCAGCTTGCCCACGTTTAAATTTGCCACCTAGAAAGACTGTGCGAGCGCCGCCTGAAAAGACAGAGCTAGCGCCGCCGGAAAAGACCGAGCTAGCGCCTCCGGAAAAGACAGAGCGAGCGCCGCCGGATAAGACCGAGCCGACTGTTCAGCTCCGCTCGCAGTCCCACCTCCCTGCTGTTTCGGAAGCGAGCGCAGGTAGGCGGGACTGCGAGCGGAGCCGAGCAGTCAGATCGGTCTTTTTCGTCGGCGGACGCTATTTTTCGTCGCCGTTTGATTTTTTTTTTTTTTTGCCACATTTTTTGGGGGGATCGGCGTATAACACGCACCCACAACTTTCCCCCGATTTTAAGGGGGAAAAAGTGTTATACGCCGATAAATACGGTACTTTCCATGTGTTTTTGATGCAGAAAAAAAAAAAAACACTGCACTGCATGTGGTGTGAACAGACCTTCCATGTTCAATGTATGTTGGATGATCTTTCTAAATACTGAACATTGACATTCTATCTCTGTATAATAAGGAGGGAAAACTTCCAATCCCTTGGAGCTTGGCAGTACTTTTCACTCCATACCTAGTTAAACTGTTGTTTTAATTTGTTGGAATTATTTTCCATCTTAAGGGAATTAAACAAACTGCTGAGAAAAAAGAGATGACTCCTCTCAGCCTCTCACCACCTTCCATTCAATGTTTTTCTGTTTTTACCCACAAGTGTCCACTCCTAGAGGCGTAAAGCAAAATTATAATGGAATGTTCCAGAGATAGAGAAGGATATAGTAGTAAATAGTGCCACGGATCTAAAAGAAGGACATGGTTAACACCACATGCCCAAAACTGAACATAGAAAAGGTATTAAAGCGGTTCTGCACTGCGTTTTTTTTTTTTGGGGGGGAATATGCTAAGGATTACTAGCTAAATTGGGGGACTCACCTGTTCCATCTTCCATCTCGATCGCATCTGGTTTTCCTCCGATAAAATTCTTTATATGCTGCTTCTCTGCTGGGGGCCATCTTGCCTGTGGGCATGTGAAACCCCACAGGCACTTTAGATGGCCCAGCATGCACCGCCGTTACTGCGCCGAGCTCGCGCGTGCGCAGTAACGGCAAAGTGCAGCTCACGTTCTCCGAAATCTCGCGAGATTTCGGAAGATGTGTCCGAAATCTCGCGAGATTTTGGAAGATGTGGCCGAAATCTCGCGAGATTTTGGAAGATGCCCGCACAGACTCCTGGGATCAATGACACCAGATCCCAGGAGACAGTGCGGCGTGACGAGGATCCCCGCACAGACCCCGCCCACCCCCGCAGAGACAGAGGACAGGAAGTCATCGATTACAAGGTAAGTGAAAAAAAAAAAAAAAAAAACACATTTCATTTAGTACTCTTTGCCTGATTTGGAAGGCAAAGAGATTTACTAAATGAAATGTGTACAGAACCGCTTTAACTGAAAAACAGTAAAAAAAAAAAAAAAAAAAAGGCTAAAGAAGTTTTACTAAACCCAAGACCCTACATTCACTATATATGGTCTTCCACAGTACACAGAACATGGAGATGCAATTATTTTAATAAACAGAAACTGCTAAATACCTTTTCCCATCAGCAGTATATAGCAGTCTTGTGACTTCTATCATTCAAGCACTGGTAAAGCTTGTAGGAGGGGTTTGCATTCTCCTCTGACTGTCCTACATGACCCCTGACTTTCTGTGCTGATTGGCCCTGCACTGATCACATGCACCCTCCCAAAAAAATTAACTCTCTAACAATACACACCAAACTGAGCATGTGCAGAGTGCCCCCAAGACTCTGTACTATCAGGAGATGGATTGGGAACTGTGGAAGAAGGGGGAGATCAGAGAAGACAGGATTAAACAGCCTTTTTACACAATGCGCAGGATTAACTCATTAGGTTCCACAGTGAGTATAACAAGTATGCTTTACTGCATATAAAGACTAATTTTACTGTTGTGGGTTTGGTAACACTTTAATGGTGTGTTACCTTTCAAGAGAAACAGACATTCAACTGTTTAAAAACAGCATTTTATTTATCTTCACTCAACCCAGTGTAGCCAGGGTTGGTTATTTAAAATCTTAATGACAAATGTAAAAAAATAAAAAATGCACACTGTTGTTTGTAAACAGAATCCCTTATTGTAGTGACACCCTCTACATTACAACTACTAACAATGCAATGGCAATTTACTGCTCCGGAAAGGAAGAGACAACCTGCCGGGTGTAAATAACAACACATGTATGTGACAGAAGGCAACTGTAAAGCTTGCAGAGGGATCACAGTTTCTCAACGCGTTTCAAAGAGATGCTTCTTCAGGAGGGGGTATTCTTTAAACGAGTAGGTAGATCATTCTCAGGGTAGAGATCACTGCCTGAGCTAGAGAAGTCACAGTGATCAGTATTCATACCACAGTTTGGACCTGTATATTTAATTTTTTTACACTTGATAAAGAAATAACTTACATCTTACACTTAGAGGTTGCTATCCTTTAAAAGTGAATGCATTCAATTCACAGTACAGTCCAATAGGCAATCCTTTAGAAAGGATAATTTGCCTGAGGGGGGACTTCCCAGTTCGATTTTTCGATGTTGTTTGTATGTAGGATCCTTGAAATAACTTATACTCAGATAAATTGTTGCATGGTTAAAAGCCCATGCAGTCTTTTTTTGCAAAGCACATTTACACTTGATTCAATTGCACTTTCTTGGCACTTTGCAGTTTTGTATATTGCTACTGATACAGTGCCTTGCGAAAGTATTCGTCCCCCTTGAACTTTTCAACCTTTTGCCACATCTCAGGCTTTAAACATAAAGGTATACATTTTTAATTTTTTGTGAAGAATCACCAACAAGTGGGACACAGTTGTGAAGTGGAACGAAATCTATTGGATATTTTAAACTTTTTTAGCAAATAAAAAACTGAAAAGTGGTGCGTGCAAAATTATTCGGCCCCTTTACTTTCAGTGCAGCAAACTCACTCCAGAAGTTCAGCGAGGATCTCTGAATGATCCAATGTTGTCCTAAATGACTGATGGTGATAAATAGAATCCACCTGTGTGTAATCAAGTCTCTGTATAAATGCACCTGCTCTGTGATAGTCTCAGGGTTCTGTTGAAAGCGCAGAGAGCATCATGAAGACCAAGGAACACACCAGGCAGGTCCGTAATACTGTTGTGGAGAAGTTTAAAGCCGGATTTGGATACAAAAAGATTTCCCAAGCTTTAAACATCCCAAGGAGCACTGTGCAAGCGATCATTTTGAAATGGAAGGAGTATCAGACCACTGCAAATCTACCAAGACCTGGCTGTCCCTCTAAACTTTCAGCTCAGACAAGGAGAAGACTGATCAGAGATGCAGCCAAGAGGCCCATGATCACTCTGGATGAACTGCAGAGAACTACAGCTGAGGTGGGAGAGTCTGTCCATAGGACAACAATCAGTCGTACACTGCACAAATCTGGCCTTTATGGAAGAGGGGCAAGAAGAAAGCCATTTCTCAAAGATATCCATAAAAAGTCTAGTCTAAAGTTTGCCACAAGCCACCTGGGAGACACACCAAACATGTGGAAGAAGGTGCTCTGGTCCGATGAAACCAAAATCAAACTTTTTGGCCACAATGCAAAACGATATGTTTGGCGTAAAAGCAACACAGCTCATCACCCTCAACACACCATCCCCACTGTCAAACATGGTGGTGGCAGCATCATGGTTTGGGCCTGCTTTTCTTCAGCAGGGACAGGGAAGATGGTTAAAATTGAGGGGAAGATGGATGCAGCCAAATACAGGACCATTCTGGATGAAAACCTGTTGGAGTCTGCAAAAGACCTGAGACTGGGATGGAGATTTATCTTCCAACAAGACAATGATCCCAAACATACAGCAAAATCTACAAAGGAATGGTTCACAAATAAACGTATCCAGGTGTTAGAATGGCCAAGTCAAAGTCCAGACCTGAATCCAATCGATAATCTGTGGAAAGAGCTGAAAACTGCTGTTCACAAACGCTCTCCATCCAACCTTACTGAGCTCGAGCTGTTTTGCAAGGAAGAATGGGCAAGAATTTCAGTCTCTCGATGTGCAAAACTGATAGAGACATACCCCAAGCGACTTGCAGCTGTAATCGCAGCAAAAGGTGGCTCTACAAAGTATTAATGCAAGGGGGCCGAATAATTTTGCACGCCCCACTTTTCATTTTTTTATTAGTTAAAAAAGTTTCAAAAATCCAATAGATTTCGTTCCACTTCACAATTGTGTCCCACTTGTTGGTGATTCTTCACAAAAAATTTAAAGTTTATATCTTTATGTTTGAACCCTGAAATGTGGCAAAAGGTTGAAAAGTTCAAGGGGGCCGAATACTTTCGCAAGGCACTGTAACTATAACATTCCTAATAATTTAGTACCTTTGGTTTACAGACTATTTACACTGCATTAACCTCAAATTTATGTTTATATACACTATATTGTCAAAAGTATTGTGACACCTGTCTTTACATGCATTTACATTTACGTTCCTCCAGACCTCCACCCCAAACTCGCTCATCCATGTCTTTGTGGACCTTACTTTGTGCACTCATGTTAGAACAGGATGGGGCCATCCCCAAACTGTTCCCACAAAGTTTGGAGTATGAAATTGTCCAAAATGTCTTAGTATGCTTATGCCTTAAGAGTTCCCTTCACTGGAACTAAGGGGCCAAGCCCAACCCCTGAAAAACAAACCCCACACTATAACCCCCCCTCCACCAAATGATTTGGACCAGTGCACAAAGCAAGGCCCATAAAGACATGGACGAGCAAACACCTAGGGATGAATTAGAGGGGCCCAAACTTGTCTTGCATACAAACAGCAAGGAATTGTCGGCCAACAAACACGAACGTACTGACAGAACACTAAGAATTGCTGCCTGTTTGTTTTGGGGAATTAATTAGGGGCCCCCTTTTAGGAACTAAGATTATTTTAGTTAGTAGCATGAACAGACAGATGTCTTGTTTTTCTTCACTATGGACTTGCTATTCAATGCCCTCCTGCATCAAAATTGTATTTGTTTGATGCCTTGCTGAATAAAAGTGCTGGACAAACCTGATTGGACTGGCCCTGGGTGTCCCTGTCTCCTGCATGGTTTACCACGGCCTATACCAGTTATGCCTGTACTCTTACTTGACTTTATTATGTTAATACTGTTAAGAGAACTGTACCCTTTCCTCATTAATGATGATACGTACATGTGTGAATATATGAATTGTATATAATATAACCTTTGCTCTGTGGTGTACACTCCACTAAATTATAAGTGACAGTAAGAAGTGACATGGCCTTCTTGGGTAACATGCGGAGAAGAGTGTTCCATTCCTAAATCTAATTGTGTATCCCCTTTCCCAGAGTGTGATCCATTCATAATGTAGAGTTATATTATCACTGATTACAGAAGGAGTCTTTGCCATTCCTCACTTCAGTCTTATAATTGTGCCGTTTCATGTGTGCTGTTTATCTGCCTGTCGCCTCCACATTGCTGATTCTCTCCTTTCAGTCTTTGCATCTAAAATATTCTGACTCATTCAGCCTAAACATCTGGCAGGATAGAATATTCACCAACTGTACAGAATACAAGGTTTTTGGAATGTTTTTTTTTTTTTTTATAAAAACCATGTTTTGTACCCATGCCAAGATCTTGTGAAGTGTACCTCCATTACAATGAATACAGACTATAGGATAGGTCTCATACAGTCAAACTAGTAGTGTGTTGTTTTAGCATAATATAAAATGATTCTCTTCTCGACTATTGGTTTTGAATTGAACACATTACAAGGATAATTATGATCTTCATTGTCAATGAAATGTGAGATGCCGGCATCATTACTTCAACTTCACAATTCACATCATCTTTAAAACTCTTCTACAGCTAGAAAAGAGCTTGATCTAATCATTCTAGGCCAGTAGTGTAGTGTAATTGCAAACAAAAATTGATAACAAAAGTTATCCGTGCAACTGCTATGGTGCCAGGACGCTGTTTTGTGAAGTTTTTGGGGTTGTGTTCAATATGTGCAAAGAGAGATGCAAAAGCATAAAAGCATAAAAAAAGCACTTGAAAGCATAACATTTAATCAAGATAATGACAGATACAGATAAAGAAAATATGACAAGAGTATGACAAGAGTACTTAAAGATGCTATTTCGCCATGGAGCCCCATCTGCTTTTCATACAGCATGGCCGTTTACCAGGTCCAGACACAGATGCCTGATGGTAGTTCTGGGCAGGGCCGCTGATAGAAATCATGGGACCCCCTACAGCCTACCTGACGGGGCCCCCTTCAGCCCAACCCCTGGTCCCTCCTTCAGCCCCACCCCTGGCCCCACCCTTATGCAGAGAGGCTAGGGTATACATAAAGGCTAAATTGTGGTTAGTCTAAAGCCCCATACACACGGTCGGACTTTTTCATGGATTCTGTCCGATCGGACAATGTTGTTGAAAAATCAGACCGTGTGTATGCACCATCGGACAGTGTACGTCGGATTGTCCGACGGACAAAGTCTTATCTCCTGCTGGAAAGATTTGCCGACAACACGGTCCGATCACACCAAACCCGATCGTGTGTACGGTTGTCCGACCGGACAAAGTGCTACGCATGCTCAGATCACATTACAAGACCAAAGCTATTGGCTACTAGCCTCTACGTAGTCCCGTCGTAGGCAACAAACGTCACCACGTTCAGAATGATCGGATTTTCCGACAACTTTGTCCGACCGTGTGTACGTAAAACCAACATCGGACAAAGTATGACGGACAGGATCCGACCGACCTGGTCCGCGGATTGTCCGACCGTGTGTATGGGGCTTTAGATGACTGTGCGTAGGATGCAGATGATACTGTGCTGCATTCAAAACCGCACTATCAAAGTCAGTTCTACAGTTCTACATGAAAAAGAAGAAGATGCCATTTATGTCAGCTAAGCCCACTTTTTTTAAACAAAGTTTTTTATAAACTTTTAATGAGAAGTAATATTATGTCTAAGGGCCGGCTCACACCATGCCTGCATCTGAATTGCGAAGGAATGCGCTGTGGATTCCTGTACAATTCACCCTGCATGCAAAATGCACTGCTTTTGCGATCTGTAGTGGGTGTCAAACTGTCAATAAAAAGTTAATGACACCTAAAACGCAGGTCGCAAACGTAGTGTGTTTGCCCTGCACCTGCCAGCCCTGGATCACCATGTGATCTGGTTGCAGTGCATACACTACATTTGATGCATTGCAAATTTAGCACATTCAAAATGAATAAGCTTGAAATTGCACTGCACAGACCCACGTGTGAAATTGCACAGGAATGCACAGTGCGTTCCTGTGTGATTCAGCTCAAGACATGGTGTGATCCAGTGATCTCAACATTTAGATAGAAGTAATAAAAAGTTGGGTTTGCTGACATTGATGGCAGCTCCTTTTTCATGTAGCACTTCTATGAGAAATATGGCAGTGCAGTTTAAAACCCAATTTCTCAGTCAGGACAGCTGTGCTACATGAAAAAGCAGACATTAGACTTTACATTGCAGTTAATGTGCCTGGGCTAACCTGAGAATCCAGATCCACTGCCACCATATTGTTAATGCAGCTCATGTGTGCACACCAGAAGAAGCCAGGAACGATCATCCTGGAAGCTGGCCACACCCCCTCCTGCCCACTCAAACTACAGTATATCACAGTCAGGCTCCACCTCTCTGCCTCTGAGATGTTTAGCCTGGAGTGAGTTCTCATTGAGAGCAGCTGATGAGGGAGGAGCGGAGGAAGGCTGTGTTGGAGAAATACTTTTTTTTTTTTCTTCTGCAATCTGTTCAGAGTGCTTGGGCCCCCCCTGGAGGCCAGGCCCGGTACAACAGGGCCAGTTGTACTGGCTTATCAGCGGCCCTGGTTCTGGGTGAGACTAACTTATTCCAATTTGGGCTGTGGTATTTAGACTTGTACATATGAAATAGACATCCCCCAAGGCAACTCCCTTTGCAATATGACCCCTCAAGGACTTGGTCAATTAATAACATTCCTTTGGTATAAGGTAAAGCGATGCGTATGTCCTTATATGGCCTCCTTAACCAAGATTTGGAGGCTTAGAATGCATTAGTGAGCCACCTTATTAAATAGGTGATATAAAATATAGTTACCCAATCAGACACACACAGGGCGCAGAGTTGCGTGCACACACAAAGATTTATCTAGTAAAGGTAAACAGTTCGGGTGATATTGGTAAGAAATCGATCATCAGGCTCCTTGCGTTTTTTTTTTTTTTTACTGATCTAAAATGCAGCCCATTGTTTGCAATGTGCCCGTACACACAGGCGAGTAAACAAGCACTGCGTATTCTTGAGTTAAAAAAAAAAAATAGAAAAATCTGTATTAACGATCAGTATTTTGCACCAGTGCGTGCAAATACGCACATATGAGCATAAATATGAATGAATTTTTCCTAGGAAGGTATTGTGCGCGTGAATTTGTGAACTAGCATATATACGTGCAAACACGCACATAAGTACGCGTGAATTTGTGCAAAGCAAAAGCCTCAAATTACATCAAAAAAGCAGAAGCTCAAACATCAGTACCGTGTGCAAGAGTCCTTATACTGCAATATTAGTTTTTGTTTTATTAAAGCTGACCATACATGAGAATTTCAGCTGATTCCTGTGAATCGCCCAAAATTCTAACAGTTTTTATGACTGTAGAGGCTCTATTGGTCTCTTCTGTCATAAATGCTTCTCCCGGCCTGTCAGTGATTACCGTATTTATCGGCGTATAACACGCGCCGGCGTATAACACGCACCCCAAGTTTAGGAGGGAATATTAAGGAAAAAAAACGTACATTTAAATGCCCATCATTGCAGCCTTGTCCGGTGTCCATCTGCAGCCTTGTCCATCCTTGCAGCTTTGCCCAGTGCAGCCCTGTCCATCCTTGCAGCCTTGCCCAGTGCAGCCTTGCCCAGTGCATTTACAGCCTTGCCCAGTGCCAGTGCAGCCTTGCCCAGTGCATTTGCAGCCTTGCCCAGTGCATTTGCAGCCTTGCCCAGTGCAGCCTTGTCCAGTGCTGTTGAAGCCTTGCCCAGTACAGCCTTGCCCAGTACAGCCTTGCCCAGTGCAGCCTTGCCCAGTGCCTTTGCAGGCTTGCCCAGTACATTTGCAGCGTTGCCCTGTATATTTGGAGCATTGCCCATTTAAATTTGGCGCCGAGTGGGAGGACGAGCGCCACGTGACATTACGAAAGCCGCGTGTATTTTCGGCTATTTTCGGCTCCTCTCGCAGTTCCGCCCACCTCCACTGATTGCGAGAGGAGCCGAGCGCTGACAACATACAGGAATCCGAGTTCGGCTAGTCTCGGCTCTGCTCGCAGACAGGGGCGGGACTGCGAGAGGAGCCGAAAATAGCCGAACTTGGATTTCTTTATGTTGTCGGCGCTCGGCTCCTCTCGCAATCAGTGGAGGTGGGCGGAACTGCGAGAGGAGCCGAAAATAGCCGAAAATAGCCGAAAATACACGCAGCTTTCGGAATATCGGCTCCGCTCGCTCCCAGAAGAAAAAATCAGCGGGAGATCGGCGGGTATCGGCGTATAACACGCACCCACGATTTTTCCCTGATTTTAAGGGAGAAAAAAGTGTGTGTTATACGCCGATAAATACGGTATATACTATACATTGCATACATTTACAGCAGCCCCCTCTATGCTGTGATGATGTAACTCCCGTGTACATGTGCGGGAGTGATGTCATGGGAGCCCGGCCATTCAAGAGACCAAATGGACCGAAAAGAAAAGAAAAGAAAGTGAACCAGGACAAGATGAAAGCTCATGTAACAGCAGAGAGTGCTGACATTGCACCGCTAAAAGGCATTGCTTAATAAATCAATCTGACATAATATGCTAATATGCAGTGCATACTAACACCTTAGAAAATAAAGGTCCCAGGGGAGGGATTTAATTTAATTAAATTTAAAAAAGGGCAAAAAAAAAGAAAAAGTTTCATTCTGCTTTAAGAAATATTGTGAGTACCTTTTAAAGTGGAACTTTACTCTAAAGGGGAAGTCTCGCTTTTTGCCCTCCCCTTCTCTGTTATTTTTGGCACTTTTTTGGGGGGGAAGGGGGCGGGTACCTGTCAAAACATCCGCTGGAAGTCCTCCACTAATAACGCAACCTCGGAGGTAGAGGAACACTGTCACTGTTACACAACTTCGTAGCCGATGCTCACATGCGCAGAAGGATGCAGAGATGTGTTTAATCCTTTATTTATCAAATTTTACGTCATACAGGGATATATCAGGACTTCAGGCTCCCACAAAACGACAATCATGATGGACAAGGAGCATAGTTCACATACAGGAATAAATTCAACAGTAAAAATGCTGCATATAGAACAGCTAATACAAGGTGCGACTCTAGACAGTAGTCGTAGAGTTCCTTTTGCCCAAAGAACCATGAAAAACGTATATCCTGTATAAATTTTTACTTACCGTATTTATCGGCGTATAACACGCACTTTTTCCCCCTTAAAATCGGGGGAAAGTCGTGGGTGCGTGTTATACGCCGATACCCCCAAAAAAAATGTCAAAAATCGGTTGCGGCGCCGAAAAATGGCGACCTCGGCCGAAAAAGGCCGAACCGCGGTCGAAAAAGGCCGGAAAAAGCCGAAGCGCGGCCGAAAAAGACCGAAGCCGGCTGTTCAGCTCCGCTCGTAGTCCCGCCTCCCTGCGCTCGCTCCCGAAACAGCAGGGAGGCGGGACTCCGAGCGGAGCTGAACAGTCGGCTCGGTCTTTTTCGGCCGCACTTCGGCCTTTTTCGGCCGCACTTCGGCCTTTTTCGGCCGCGCATGCGCGGTTTGTCACGCGGCGGGGAATTTAAATGCGGGCAAACTGCAAATGACACTAGCAAGCTGCAAATGACACTGGGCAAGCTACAAATGACGCTGGGCAAGCTACAAATGACGCTGGGCAAGCTACAAATGACGCTGGGCAAGCTGCAAATGACGCTGGGCAGGTTGCAAATGACGCTGGGCAGGTTGCAAATGACGCTGGGAAAGGCTGCACATGACGCTGGGAAAGCTGCAAATGACGCTGGGCAAGCTGCAAATGACGATGGGCAAGCTGCAAATGACGCTGGGCAAGCTGCAAATGACGCTTAAATGTACGTTTTTTTTTTTTTCCCTAAACTTCTCTCCTAAAACTTTTTTTCCTTAAAATTCCCTCCTAAACTTGGGGTGCGTGTTATACGCCGGTGCGTGTTATACGCCGATAAATACGGTAATAAAATAAAAACGGAAAAACAAGACAAAAAATAAAATAAAGAAGGGGGGGAAGGTGTCTGTGGCTGGGGCGGGGGTGGCTGGGAGGAAAGGGGGTTCAGAATAAGACAGTGAGTGTGCTGCCCAAGTATAGCTGGCACAGGGAAGTCTGTTGGGGTCATCACCTCAACAGGGGGAGTCACAAGAGCCCAGAATATCACAATATTCAGATGTGAAAGTGAATTCCATCCAGTAAAACCATGTTTTCTTTGTTCTTGGTAAACCAAGTCTTAATGGACGAGGTGTGGTTTGTTTCCAGAATAGTGGGATACATACCTTTGCAGCGTTCAGCAAATCCAGTGAGTGCTCTTGTAATGTTTCAAGGACATGGGGGGTCAAATGCAACAGAAAGGCGGCTGCATCATCCGGCATCTGGATATCAGTAAACCTTTGAATCCAGTGTTTGATTTGTAACCAGAAATCTTTAGTACCCTCACAGGACCAGAAAACATGGAGCATGCAGCCTACCTCCCTTTGACATCTCCAACATAATAAGGAGCTCTGGGGGAACAATTGATGCAGGATTTTGGGGATTCTATACCATCTAGTTAAGAATTTGTATCCAGTTTCTTGGATCTTACTAGAGACGGAGGCCTTATGAGTCATCTGTATAGTCCTGTCCCTCTGTTGTTCTGTGAAAGTAACACCCAAATCCGTTACCATTTAAGAAGGTACTCCGGAGGTGACAAGTTCTGTGGATGTTATAATATTCTATAGGACTTTGAAAGTCCACGTGGAACCGCTTCCTGTGGTAAACAAAGATTTTCAAACTCCGTGGAGGTTGGAAGAGAGAGTACCCTTCCCCAGTGGTGAGTTAGGAAATGACACAGTTGCAGGGCCTTCCACAGAGGGAGAGGAGGCTCAAACATAGCTTGAATGTCGAGTAAGGAGTGACCTCCCGTATGGAAATGTCGCACCCTAAATTGGTTATCTTTCAGGGTGGTAAGCAAAGATCTATAATGTAATCCTGTGGTAAAATAAAGTGGAGAAGCTGCGCTATTTGTGATAGAAACCGTACATTTAAACTGAAACAATTATCTTATTCAGTGAGGCTCAGTGAAAAAATCTAAATAAAAAATAGAAAATTCTTGATAATTAAATCAGTCCAATATTATTAAAGTAAACCAGTCCAAATGGTGTAAAAAACTTATACCACAGATTGTTTTATACTAATAAAATTATATTTGGAATTTATATTTGTTCAACTTGACAATAATACGCTATGTTATACTTTTGGGTTAATACGTTTATGGAACCAACGCTTACCTGTGACTTCAAGCCTGCAAAGATCTCACTACTATTGCGTTCCTTTGCAATGTAAAGACCTGGGCTGGGTTAAAGCCATCTGCATATTTGGCTTACTTTCTGGTAAGCATGTCTTCCTCAAGGTGGTGGTGCACTTTGTTATGATAACATCACTGGTATTTTTCGTTTGGAATATTCAAAGTATTTGGACTTTATTTAGTATAAAACAATCTGTGGTATAATTTTTTACACCATTTGGACTGGTATAATTTTTTACACTATATTTTTTTTACACCATTTGGACTGGTTCACTTTAATAATATTGGACTGATTTAATTATCAAGGATTTTCTATTTTTTATTTTTTATTTTTCACTATGCCTCACTGAATAAGATAATTGTTTCAGTTTAAATGTACGGTTTCTATCACAAATAGCGCAGCTTCTCCACTTTATATTGCTTTTGTGTATATCCCACAATAAGCTGCTGCTTACTATCTATAATTCTTATCCACCAAAGCGCAGTTTTTTTCCCTTTTATAAATCCTTGGGTAAAGCCTGGATGAGAAATGACAGGAGTCAAGCTAGAGGTAGTTAAGGTTGATAAAATTGAGTTTTTGTCCTTTTGCATATGCGTGAGGATAGCCCCAATGGTTGGGTCAGCGTATAAGTGTCGGGGTAGTTCTCGAGCAAGCCAAGGGAGACCACCCAATATACTTTCTGAGAAAGACTGTTCAAAATGTACCCACTCTTTCACCGCTTCCAGGAAGCACCAGCTCAGAATGTGAGCCATATGTGCCGCTCTATAGTATTTATGGACATCTGCAAACCGATGCCTCCTAGAGATTTAGGTTGTGTCAACAGATGGTAATTAAGCCTATGCGCCTTGCCAGCCCAAAAGAATCTCCCAAATTCACTTCTCAGGTGTTTGAGGAAGGCTTCTGGAAAGGTCTGGAAGAGATACAAGAGACGAGGCAGTACAGTCATCTTAAGTGCACTATTTTTCAAACCAAGATAGAAGTTTTGTGGTCCCATTTGACTCTGGCTAAAAATAGAGGAAAGTTTGCTGCGAAAATATCCTCGACCTTGCCTAAGTATTTAAGGCGGGGTGGTGTCTATTTAAAAGGAAAGTGGGCTTGAAGGTGCAGTGCATGTTGAAAGAGGCATAGTAAGATTCATGCAAAAATGGACAAAGGAAGCGCCACCTGAGTGTAGTATTAAAAAGCACAATTTTACTCATAGGCCCCTGGCCTTTGGAAGGAGCTTATGCTCCGAGCGCATAGCCTTGCCCATCACAACAAACTTTGTCTGTGTCTATCCTGGCTTACACCCCGCCCTCGGTGATGTCACATCGACCCTGTGGTCCATGGAGGCTCTTCCGACTTCTCTGGATGCCATCCAGCCCTGTCTACCAGCAGCAGCAGCAGTCACCTTGTACCTGATGTGAGCGTGATGTCCGTGGCACGGATCGGAGCGCCCCAACCCCCATTCACCAGATGAGCTTTTAATACTTTTTGTTCTGTTAGTGTTTTTAATCCTATGAGTAAAATTGTGCATTTTAATACTACACTCAGGTGGGGCTTCCTTTGTTTGCTTGTGTTCACAGAGTTGGCTTATCTCTGAGGATGGCTGCCACCATTAGCCATTGATTGGACTCTGGGACTTGTTGTACCTGAGAATATATCATCGTATCTTATCTGATTTTAACTCATTTATTTATGTTGCCCATGATTACATGTTATTATCCATAGGGCTGTCAGTATTCATGATATTCTGTGTTTGGCACCAGTTACCCCCATTTTCTCTTTATAGTAAGATTCATGGTTTCCAATTTTTGCCAGTTGATTTTAAAATTCGAAAAGGTGCCATATTCCCTGAATTCAGAGTGTAAGTTGGGAAGATAGATGGTAGGCTGGGTAAGAAAAAATAAGTCATCCGCATGACCTGCGACTTTATATTCACCCTGTCTCTAATGCGACATAGCAGGGGTTCTAGGGTTAAAATAAAATATAGTGGTGATTGGGGACATCCTTGCCTCGTACCATTACGAAGTTCTAAAGGTTCTGACAAAGATCCATTTATTTTAATAGTTGCCGTTGGACACAAATAAATTGCTGTTATCCACTTGAGGAAGTTGGATCCTCCTTGAGATGAGTAAGGACCATAGGCATGAATCCCCAATCAACACGGCCAAAAGCCTTTTTGGCATTGGTCGAAAGTAACATAGTCGGTCCAGCCTTCTAGTACACCCAATAGACCGCGTTGATGGCTCACGTGGTGTTATTCTTTGCTTCCCTCTGTGGGACAAAACCCACTTGGTCCTGATGGACACATTTATGTACTAAGGGTAATAGTCATGCGCCAAGATTTTTGTGAACAGCTTTAAAGCGGTTCTGCACCGGGGTTTTTTTTTGGGGAATATGCTAAGGGGTAATAGGAAAATTAGGGGACTCACCTGTGCCATCAGCATTCGTGATCGCTGCCGGTTTTCGTCCGATGAAGTTCTTTATCTTCTTCTTTTCTGCTGGGGGCCATCTTGCCTGTGGGCATGTGAAACCCCACAGGCACTTTAGATGGCCCAGCATGCACCGCCGTTACTGCGCCAAGCTCGCGCGTGCGCAGTAACGGCAAAGTGCAGCTCACGTTCTCCGAAATCTTGCGAGATGTCGGCACATCTGCCGACATCTCGCGAGATTTTGGAAGATGTGTCCGAAATCTCGCGAGATTTCGGAAGATGTGTCCGAAATCTCGCGAGATTTCGGAAGATGTGCCCGAAATCTCGCGAGATTTCAGAAGATGCCCGCACAGGCTCCTGGGATCAATGACACTAGATCCCAGGAGACAGTGCGTCGTGACGAGGATCCCCGCACAGACCCCGCCCACCCCGCAGAGACAGAGGACCGGAAGTCATCGATTACAAGGTAAGTGAAAAAAAAAAAAAAAACACATTTCATTTAGTACTCTTTGCCTGATTTGGAAGGCAAAGAGATTTACTAAATAAAATGTGTGCAGAACCGCTTTAAGTCCACATTTAATAAAGAGATTGGACGTTAGCTGCTACAAAGGGTGGGGTATTTTCTGTCATTAGGGATTCCAGTAATATTGGCTCGAGGGGTGTCCACTTGTAATGACCCTCCTTCTACCGTAAGATATCGTTAAAGCGTTCTGTAAATGATTTGGCAAGCAGTTGTGAAACATCCTTATAATATGTGAGGGAAAACCAGTTGCCATTCCTCAACTGCATTTGGCTCCCCCAAAGGCAAACTACAACTACAACTATCCAGGAAATCTCCAGCAGTGTGATAAATCATATGAAAAAGAGAGGCTTCATGGTACAGTACTGCAGTGCCCCTGCTGTCCATTACAAATAACCCATTGTTCCCCCCGGGCTCGACCAGCTCCATGTGTTCATGTGGTGGACCTCACGGGGCCTTTCCCAGATGCATTCTGCAAATTCTATGATGCTCCCCAGGCAGAATTCTTCTGTTTTCTTCAGATTCAGCACTGGATAGCTACGCTCCGACGTACCTCCTCCTGCCCGTTCCAGACATTTGCTTTTGAACACCTGTCTACATCCCCCGGGCCTTATCTCCACCCTCTACGCAGCTTTAAATAATCAATCATCTCCCCCCTCACTCTCTTATGTGTCCCAGTGGGAGCGGGATCTGGGACATGGGATCGACCCAGCAGATTGGAGCAAGGCCTGGTCTTCCGTAGGCAAATGTTCCTTTAATACTGCCTTGGAGGCAGCATACAAAGTGCTATTGCGGTGGTATTGGGTTCCAGCATTTATTGCACATGCCAACCCCACCTCTAGCGACCGATGCTTCCGGGGATGTGGCCATCGTGGGGATGTAATTCACACCTGGTGGGCCTGCCCGCGAATAGTGGGGTTCTGGTCCAGAGTATTTGGTTTGTTGTTTTCCCTGTTCCATTTAAATGTCCGTAAAGAGGCCAAATTTGCACTATTACACTGCCCCATACTGGGTTTGTTTGCTTGTCAACAGAAATTGGCAACCTATCTGTTCATAGCGGCCAAATGAACGATCGCTCAAGCATGGAAAAAACCTCAGTCCCCTTTCAGGAAGTGAAAAACCACTTGACATACATGATGGTCAATTAACTATTGTCTAGTATACTCAAAGACACGCATGCCAAGTTCCTTAAAGTTTGGGAGCCTTGGCTGGCGTATGCCTTCCCCAAACTTCCTCTGGTTAGCATGGATCGGCTCTGACTGGTTTCCTGGCTGTTCCCGGGCCCCCCTCTCTTTTTCCCTTTCCCCCTCTTTTCTGCACTTCTGGGGGTCACCCCAAATTACGTAAGTTGCACTCAGGATTTTTATGACTGTTAATTAGGAAGCTGCCCTCCTCGGTTTATGTTGTATTCTCTTTTGTTGTTTTTGTCTCTTATACGCCAGTTCCAGCCCCTGCGTGGGCAATCTAGGTGCCTTTGACATTGTTGTATGTTTAATACTACTTCTGCAATAAAACTTATTGAACCAGAAAAATGTATTTCTTTATACATCCAAAAAAGCCGGTGAACGGTACATTCAAACAGCCGCAGCTCAAGCCAACCAGCTGATACCTGGTGATGTCAAGAACAAGTGCTCCACCCTACGCATTTCCCCATACAAGGCATCGACTGGGAAGGTACCATTCACCTGCTTTTTTGGATGTCAGTGCCTAAGAAAACTTTTCAATACATTTTTAAACTGGAGTACTGCATCATGAAGCCTTTCTTTTCTATCATATGATTTATCACACTGCTGGAGATTTCCTGGATAAGGATATCATTGCAACTACAGGATAACCATACCGCAGGACAGTTCGATGTATTACTAGGATCCTTGTATCGGATGAACTCATGGAGGAATATCCCTGATCTGAGTGATACCGTGATGAGCATGTTTGATCTCTATGATTTGAGATCCAGCAAAACTGGTAAGCGCTGTCATTTCCTTTATTCTCTGGATAGAAGTGATTTCTTCAGTGTCCCTTAAATTTGTTCACCATTGGAGCACCGTGTTTTGGACTTTTATTGTGTTTTAAAATTTACTGTCATTACAATCCATTGTAATTTTTTCCTTTTATATTAAGGAAGTTATATATATTATTTTCTGGACTTTGCCTAGATGTACTTTGGCTTTGTGTAGGAGTAATTTGTTGAGCCTATACCTCAATATCTGAAGGTTGGTGAAGGTAGAGGCAGCCAAAGATTTTTTATATAAAGTTTCCAACCACTAAATCTTATCCGGAGGGAATCTGACAGCGTCTTTTTCCCATCACAAGTGCGCTCTCATCCCCTTGTCGGTGGCCAAGGCAGTAATCCTGATTTACACTCTATCACTCCTGGCTTCCAGGTCACCCAGACATTTCTTTGTGAGTGTATTTTATTAATTTAATAAATGCTTTCAGCTTAATATGCTACCCTATGGGGTTTGTGCTCCCTGCCCACGTTACTTTCTTTAATGCTAATGGTAGATGCTCACGTAATTAATCAATTAACCTCAGGATTGTGTAGCATATGGCTATCATTGGTTTATTTTATCATTATTAATATTAATAAATTAGGATAAATTGGACTGATGTTGTGCGCTGGGTTTTTTCTTTTTTTTTTTTTTGGGGTCCTCTATAGCCCAATTAATTCAGTTATAGTATGTGGTTCATCTTGTGAAACTTTCAGTTTTGGTTGGACAAACTCTTGTGGGACAGGGTGAGTTTAGATCAGGGGTTCAAACTATGGCCCTCCAGTTGTTCGGGAACTACAATTCCCATCATGCCTAGTCATGTCGGTGAATGTCAGAGTTTTACAATGCCTCATGGGATGTGTAGTTCTGCAACAGCTGGAGGGCCGTAGTTTGAGGATCCCTGGTTTAGATCTTCCATCACACAGGAGACAAAGATTTACCAGCCACAGAAAGAATATTTCCAATGTGCAAAAAACAGCAATAGATAAAAGATCTAAAAGGTCAGTTTTGAAGACGACATGATGAAAAGTCCTCCAAAATGAATTTGTCATTGTCTTGCTGCATCTTCTACACATTCAGTTTCCATCGCCCATGAGAATCCAGGCTAATCCTTCCCATCCTGTTCCTGTGATAAGGGGAACATAGCCTACGGGAAGGAATTAGCAACATTCTTTGTGGTTGTACCTTACATAAAAAAAAATATAAAAACTTAGAGAGCACACAACATTGGGTCGATTTTATTTATGATTTTGGAGTTATCCTTTAATGGCAAGAATAAAGTTACTTTGGTAATCCTAACCCAATGGGTATAATGGGGAGTTTATTTTTAGTAAATGTGAAATATGAATTTAGAATTTTACCAGAATAGGTTAAATGTTAATGAATCCTCCTTCTCATATGTCAAAGCGCTACTAAAAAATGAATTCACAGAGGAATGCAAGGGGAAACAGACCTTTACTGAGCTCCGTGCTTATAATAGCATCTCCTGCTGTTTAAATGTGTTTGATGTGAGATAGAAATAGCCGGGGCGAGCTGTGTGGCCAGTGTGTTCTATCATGCCTGTGATGTCTCTAGCAGAATCTTGTAGAAGAATTTCTTTTCAAAAGAAACATCTACGGCATACAAGTGTATAACGGGATTCCTGTAAAATAGACTAGGGCAAAAAGAGCCACTATGCTTTCAGGATGAGTACCAAAAGCCAGCGTTAGGCACTAAGGGCCCATTCACACTTGTGTCTGTTCTTTGTGCAGTCCGTTCATGCAATTCATTGTGATGGCACCGCAACGTCATTATAATTTCCTTTGAATGGCAACCCAACACGTTACACAGTAGAGCCCAACACACCACACCGCACGGCACCATATACCGGCATTTATTGTGTTGTGCACTGCATTTTTTAAAAAAGGGTCATGTATATTTTTCTATCCATTGCGTGCATTAATATGAATGGGCTGCCTTAATGCAAGGCACCTTAAAGCATGCAACAGCGCATGTTAATTCACTGCAATTGATTGATTAAGTGTGAATGGACCATTAATGTTGATCCAGCCACCCCTGCAAGGCAGCAAGACGGATCTTTGACCTCTTTTGCATATGGCTTGATAAAGAACCCAGCATGATAAAATATGTGTACTTCGCGCCAAAATAAATTATATAATAAATGTGAAACGAATAAGAAAATTCGGCGCTGTGAGTGGCCGGAGCAGCGATGCAGTCACTCCGGTGCATGCGCGAGGGAGCCATAAGTGACGGCATGTTTACCTTCACTTGCGGCGCGCCCCTTATTTGTAAAATATCTCCTTAACCGTGTAGGTTAAGGAGATAGTTCTTGGACCTACAGGTAAGCCTTAATCTAGGCTTACCTGTGGGTCAAAGTGGTCTGCAAGGGTTTTTATTTTTTGTGAAGAATCACCAACAAGTGGGACACAATTGTGAAGTGGAACAAAATCTATTGGATATTTGAAACTTTTTTAGCAAATAAAAAACTGAAAAGTGGTGCGTGCAAAATTATTCGGCCCCTTTACTTTCAGTGCAGCAAACTCACTCCAGAAGTTCAGCGAGGATCTCTGAATGATCCAATGTTGTCCTAAATGACTGATGGTGATAAATAGAATCCACCTGTGTGTAATCAAGTCTCTGTATAAATGCACCTGCTCTGTGATAGTCTCAGGGTTCTGTTGAAAGCGCAGAGAGCATCATGAAGACCAAGGAACACACCAGGCAGGTCCGTAATACAGTTGTGGAGAAGTTTAAAGCCGGATTTGGATACAAAAAGATTTTCCAAGCTTTAAACATCCCAAGGAGCACTGTGCAAGCGATCATTTTGAAATGGAAGGAGTATCAGACTACTGCAAATCTACCAAGACCTGGCTGTCCCTCTAAACTTTCAGCTCAGACAAGGAGAAGACTGATCAGAGATGCAGCCAAGAGGCCCATGATCACTATGGATGAACTGCAGAGAACTACAGCTGAGGTGGGAGAGTCTGTCCATAGGACAACAATCAGTCGTACACTGCACAAATCTGGCCTTTATGAAAGAGTGGCAAGAAGAAAGCCATTTCTCAAAGATATCCATAAAAAGTCTCGTCTAAAGTTTGCCACAAGCCACCTGGGAGACACACCAAACATGTGGAAGAAGGTGCTCTGGTCCGATGAAACCAAAATCGAACTTTTTGGCCACAATGCAAAACGATATGTTTGGCGTAAAAGCAACACAGCTCATCACCCTCAACACACCATCCCCACTGTCAAACATGGTGGTGGCAGCATCATGGTTTGGGCCTGCTTTTCTTCAGCAGGGACAGGGAAGATGGTTAAAATTGAGGGGAAGATGGATGCAGCCAAATACAGGACCATTCTGGATGAAAACCTGTTGGAGTCTGCAAAAGACCTGAAACTGGGACGGAGATTTATCTTCCAACAAGACAATGATCCCAAACACACAGCAAAATCTACAAAGGAATGGTTCACAAATAAACGTATCCAGGTGTTAGAATGGCCAAGTCAAAGTCCAGACCTGAATCCAATCGAGAATCTGTGGAAAGAGCTGAAAACTGCTGTTCACAAACGCTCTCCATCCAACCTCACTGAGCTCGAGCTGTTTTGCAAGGAAGAATGGGCAAGAATTTCAGTCTCTCGATGTGCAAAACTGATAGAGACATACCCCAAGCGACTTGCAGCTGTAATCGCAGCAAAAGGTGGCTCTACAAAGTATTAACGCAAGGGGGCCGAATAATTTTGCACGCCCCACTTTTCATTTTTTTATTAGTTAAAAAAGTTTCAAAAATGCAATAGATTTCGTTCCACTTCACAATTGTGTCCCACTTGTTGGTGATTCTTCACAAAAAAATAAAAATTTTATATCTTTATGTTTGAAGCCTGAAATGTGGCAAAAGGTTGAAAAGTTCAAGGGGGCCGAATACTTTCGCAAGGCACTGTATATATATGTATGAAGCACATTATTGTCATGTGTGGCACAGATGTTATTTATTTACTACTTTATATAATCATCTCCCTTTATATATTGTAGCACAAAGCACATTCTTACATTTAGATGTTGGGGAGTGTTGTGTAGCCAGGTGCTGGACTAGGGCAATATGGAGAAGGAGACATTGGGGGAGTTGTTTTCAAACTGGAATACTAAGAATCAGGTGCAGCTGTACATGGTAGCCTCTCAGCTTCTAACTTCAGCTTGTTCAAATAAGCTTTTACAATAAAATCTGGAAGCTGATTAGTTTCTATGCAAAGCTACACCAGATTTTGCACGCTGCAGTTTTACTAAATCAACACCATTGTCTTTTTTTCTTCTCTCGCTCTACTGAGATACTAATGTTATGCCTCATCATTCTCTTCCGGCCAGCAAGGGGAGAGCTAAAGCCAAGCAAGCCCATAGACTTCTATGCAGGGCGCTGAGAATCATTGAAGTTGTAGTTTGCGATGGCTTTCACATAATGGGACGAATAGACTTCTTACAATACAAACCCCAATAGCCCCTGTGCAGTAGAGGGAGCGGAGAGATCATTTTTATTAATGTGTCTGGGAAAGCTCTTCCTCTTGACACAGAGGGAGTTAGAGGGAGAGAGTGCACCTTTGTCTGGATATTCGTCTGCCAGCGGGAGACCATATCACATCACAGCACCTGCAGCGCTTCAGCAGAGAGACTGGAGCGTGTACTCACTCTCGGCTAATCACTGGAGGCGAGAGGTCAATGCAGCATCTCTGGGACTAGTGAGAGGGCTGTTAACCTATTGCTGAATCAGCGGCGGTGCGTCCATAATGGGCGCAGGAGTGCCGCCCCCCCTCTCCTGTCACTCTCTATACTCCATAGATAGATTCATGCATTGCATGAATCTATCTATGGTCGCTGCTGACACCCCCTATTCAGGTGTCCGGCCCCTTTTCGGTCACCGGGCACCTGAATTACAGCGGTGGAGGTGTTTTTTGGAAACACCTGATTAGCGCCGTAGGTGCTAATAGGCGTCCAAAAAGGTGACAAGCGGCACAATGCTGTGCGTTCCTTGTCACTCAGTAGTATGTTAGCAAACCGAAGTAATTCGGTTTGCTAACATTGTACGGCCCCTTAGCCAATCAGGAGCACAGGTCTGTGTTACCCGTGCCCTGATTGGCTGAAACGACAGGCGCTGTGATTGGGCACCTAATCAGGCGTCCAATCATAGCAGAGGATGGAGCAGAGGAGGAGCGGGCAGGAGAAGGAATGGAGGACACCGATGCCGCCATCACCCGAGACAAGGTAAGTACAGGGCGGGGGGGGGGCACAGTGGCAGCTTCTTTGCAGGGACAGCTTTATTTTGAAGCGACTGCGTTTTATGGCAAAGTGGCTGTGTTTGATGGCAAAGTGGCTGTGTTTGATGGCAAAGTGGCTGTGTTTGATGGCAAAGTGGCAAAGTGGCTGTGTTTGATGGCAAAGTGGCTGTTTTTGATGGCAACGTGGCTGTGTTTGATGGCAAAGTGGCTGCGTTTGATGTCACAGTGGCAAAGTGGCTGCGTTTGATGGGCACAGTGGCTGCGTTTGATGGGCACAGTGGCTGCATTTTAATGGGCACAGTGGCTGCCTTTTAATGGGCACAGTGGCTGCATTTAATGGGCACAGTGGCTGCGTTTTGATGGGCACAGTGGCTGCGTTTTAATGGGCACAGTGGCTGCATTTGGTACAGTGGCTGCGTTTTAATGGGCACAGTGGCTGCGTTTGGTACAGTGGCTGCGTTTTTTTTTTTCAGAATTTTTCAGTTTATTTGCGTCCCCCCAAAAATTTTGAGCACCAGCCGCCACTGCTGATACTGCTAGCAGAGACTGGGCCACTAAGAGCAGGACACTAATTGTCCCCTATTAATACCACATCCATACTGCACTCTGTACCGTATTCATTCCAAACATAGACTGCACCTAAATCAACTAAGACTATATCATACCTATACTGTACATATACTGCATGCTGGTTAACTGGGACTTAAAGGGCCCCAACGATAGCCGGCAGAAGAATATCTCACAGGACTGCTCCTCCTATAATAATTATTCTGCAATTCATCCCTTTTGTTCCCCTGCCTCCTCCACTACCATCATCCTTTTATTTTGGACAGTGCATACCCAGTCAGTCTAGGACTAGCGTCGCTAGCCCTTTAAGAGGTTTATGATGCCAAGAGGCAGGGCGGGGGGCCTAAGAGCACGTGACCGCCGTGATTGGTTGTCACTCCCAATCGCAAGCATCAATCGGGAGCTTTTGGTTAGGCACCGGTGCGCTCTCAGCACAGCTGTATGGACAGCATTTCACACAAATATATGACCCCCTCATTGCTAAGGACCAGGCGCAGAGAGGCTGCATATTTGCGTGCGCCGGCGCCAAGGGGTTAATGTACTCTGACATTCTAGTTCCAGCACTCAGTAGATTAAACTTTACTACTGTTCATTGCTGCACTTGAGGTGGCCTTGCTACTGTTTACGCTGATCTGGATGCCAAATGTCATCTTATGCCTAGTCCTTACTGGTAATCACTTTGTATGCTAAATTGTGTTATTACCATTGTTAATACTTTTTATGCTTGCCTAGTTACCAATCATATTGGGTGACATTATATTAAAGCGGAGTTCCCCCCAAAAGTGTAACTTCCGCTTATTTGTCACCTCCCCCCTCCGGTGCCACATTTGGCACCTTTCGAGGGGGAGGGGGGAGCGGATACCTGTCTTTGACAGGTATCCTGTTCCCACTTACAGGAGCCGCAGCCGCTGACATCACCGGGGTGCTCCCTCTTCCTGCCACCGGGCCAGTAGGAGAGAGGAGCGGAGTCTCACGCATGCGCAGTGACGTTCGTGGCGTGAAGCCGTAAGGCTACACTGCCGGGTTCCCTCAGCTGCAATGGTGCCGACATCTCTGGACTCCAGGACAGGTACAGTAAGTGTCCTATTATTAAAAGCCAGCAGCTGCAGTATGTGTAGCTGCTGGCTTTTAAATTTTGCAGTGGTGGGCAGACCTCTGCTTTAAGTTTGTAATTTCTACCTGGTTTGGTCCTGTTTTTCTTTGATATACCACTACTGTTTGGTACTCAGTATTACTTTCAGGGATATCCTATGATATTGTATGTTTGTACACTCAAGCTGTCAAAATGTCAAAGTGGGTGAGGCGCTTGAGAAAGATGAGGAATATAACACCCATCCTATCCAGAAACTTCTACAGGGGTAGCGCTACAGTTGTATAGAATCTTCTTTTATTAGGCTTAATTACAGCTGCTAATATTAATTGGTTTTGGTTGTTATGGGTGTAGTTAGTGCAGAGTATTTTATTTCACGCTATTCTTAATATTACTTATTGCTTTGCAATTGATGATTCTCATCCTACAGGTAACTACCCTGTTTCCCCGAAAATAAGACCTGGCGTGATTGTCGGCGATGGCTGCATTATAAGCCCTACCCCCCAAATAAGCCCTAGTTAAAGTCCTTGTAGGTCTTATTTTCAGGGTAGGGCTTATTTTCGGAAAAACAGCGGAGGGCTTATTTGGGGGGTAGGGCTTATATTGCAGCCATCACCAACAATCACGCAAAGTCTGATTTTCAGGAAAACAGGGTAAGATACCCAATGCGTAGAAAATATAGACAGTCACTAAAGAAGGAGGTGCTTGGTTCAGGGTATAGACACCAGACAACAGGAATAGTACTATTACCACTACTTAAATACTGTATAATAATAATAATAGTGAATGTGTTTGTTAATGTAACAGTATTTATCACTATCATAATTATGCAGAAAATATAGAATAAATTCATACAGACCTGAATGTTCTCTTTATTGCTTTCTGTGAGTACAAATAGAAATCAATAGAGAAGAAACTGCTTACTAAAGCACTGTGCCTGAACCTGTTAGCCTGAGCTAATGATAATTAATGTTCTCTGAATTACTAATGAGCGCTATTAACCTATAGGTAACACTTACCCTATATTCAGTTAAAACAGTTCTTTGAATATGCAAATAATCGTGAAAAGGACTCATATAGAGTCTGCAGGATTAGGTTTAATTTATTAATTTTTTTGTTCATTTGATACAACCGTTGCCCAATTTTATTTACAGTTGCTACACTACTAGGGATCTAAGAGGTAACCCCACATCCACATGTTTCAGATGGAGTGGAGAGACCAGTTTGTGAAGATACAGATTCTGGGTTCCTGCACTGTTGGCCAGCATTCATCCTAGCATGAGACAGCTGAGATACCAGAAGATGAGGGGGAAAGCTTATTTTATTTTGTCTCTCTTTAACGCTTAATATTTACACAAGCAAGACAAAGACTTAAAACCCAGCTCCCAGCAAAATGTTATTCTAGTTTTGAATAAAGCTGTGAAGTATGAAAGCATTTCTCAGGATTTGATTGCTGTGTCCAAGTTGTGGTCATCCGATAGAACAGGAAGTCTGATGCAACAGGAAGTCAAGGAACTCTCCCCAACAGAGATACAGACAGCAACAAAAACCTGACAGAGGTTTACCTTCCAAGTATTTTTTATTGAGTAAATTTGAAGTGGTGTATTTTGCTAAGAAGCACTTCCACAATTCTTGCCTAGGTGAGAATTTCTCTCCACCTCCTGTACATCTGCTGATTTTACATGGGGTTTCTTGTGCACATGCAAAGACCGTTACCAGGGAAGCCTGAAACCTTCCCTGTCTTCATGCATGAGAGGAAAATGACTTGCATGTGGGCAGATGTGCTCCGCCACAGGTTCTGTATTTCAAAGGACCCGAAGGCCAGGCACATCCTCATCTGCACATGCTCCATGAAGGGGTTGCTCGAGGGTGTGGGGTTGTGGAGCTTAAGTTCTGCTTTAGGATGGGTAATACAGATTATGCAGACATTATATAGCATCACAAGAGGGTGTTTTACATTTTTGGAAAGTCATATGAACTCCACAGTGCCTTGGAAAAGTATTCATACCCCTTGAAATTTTCCACATTTTGTCATGTTACAACCAAAAACGTAAATGTATTTTATTGGAATTTTTTTTATCATAGACCAACACAAAGTGGCACATAATTGTGAAGTGGAAGGAAAATGATAAATGGTTTTCTAATTTTTTTTTACAAATAAATATCTGAAAAGTGTGGCATGCATTTGTATTCAGCCCCCTTTACTCTGATTCCCCTAACTAAAACCTAATTTGTAAATAGAGTCCACCTGTGTGTGATTTAATCTCAGTATAAATACAGAAGTTGTGTGAAGCCCTCAGAGGTTTGTTAGAGATCCTTAGTGAACAAACAACATCATGAAGGCCAAGGAACACACCAGACAGGTCAGGGATAAAGTTGTGCAGAAATTTAAAGCAGGGTTAGGTTATAAAAAAATATCTCAAGCTTATAACATCTCACGGAGCACTGTTTAATCCATCATCCAAAAATGGAAAGAGTATGGCACAACAACAAACCCAAAACAATGTCGGGCAAGGAGAGCATTAATCAGAGAAGCAGCCAAGAGGCCCATGGTAACTCTGGAGCAGCTGCAGAGTTCCACAGCTCAGGTAGGAGAATCTGTCCACAGGACAACTATTATTCGTGCATGCCACAAATCTGGCCTTTATGGAAGAGTGGCAAGAACCCATTGTTGAAAGAAAGCCATAAGAAGTCCTGTTTGCAGTGTGTGAGAAGCCGTGTGGGGGACACAGCAAACATGTGGAAGAAGGCGCTCTGGTCAGATGAGACCAAAATTTAACTTGTTGGCCTAAAAACAAAATGCTATGTTTGGCAGAAAACTAACACTGCACATCACCCTGAACACACCATGCTTTTCTTCAGCAGGGACAGGGCAGCTGGTCAGAGTTGGTGGGAATATGGATAGAGCCAACCAAAGGCTCACATCAGACTTTTGCTGGTGGAATTTCCGATTGTGTGTATGGGGCTTTAGAGTCTGCAAAAGACTTGAGACTGGGGCGGAGGGTCATCTTCCAGCAGGACAAGGACCCTAAACATACAGCCAGAGCTACAATGGAATGGTTTAGATCAAAGCATATTCATGTGTTAGAAGTCCAGACCTAAATCTAATTGAGAATCTGTGGCAAGACTTGAAAATTGCTGTTCACAGAAACTCTCCATCCAATCTGACAGAGCTTGACCTATTTTTCAAAGAAGAATGGGCAAAAATGTCACTCTCTAGATGTGCAAAGCAGGTAGAGACATCCCCAAAAAGACTTGATGCTCTAATTGCAGCGAAAGGTGGTTCTACAAAGTATTGACTCTTCCACTGACTCCAGTATACAGTATCTCACAAAAGTGAGTACACCCCTCTAATTTTTGTAAATATTTTATTATATCTTTTCATGTGACAACACTGAAGAAATTACAAATGTAAAGCCCCATACACACGGTCGGACTTTTTCATGGATTCTGTCCGATCGGACAATGTTGTTGAAAAATCAGACCGTGTGTATGCACCATCGGACAGTGTTCGTCGGTTTGTCCGACGGACAAAGTCTTATCTCCTGCTGGAAAGATTTGCCGTCAACCCGGTCCGATCACACCAAACCCGATCGTGTGTACGGTTGTCCGACCGGACAAAGTGCTACGCATGCTCAGATCACACTACGTAGTCCCGTCGTAGGCAACAAACGTCACCACGTTCAGAATGATCGGATTTTCCGACAACTTTGTCCGACCGTGTGTACGCAAAACCAACATCGGACAAAGTACGACGGACATGATCCGACGGACCTGGTCCGCGGATTGTCCGACCGTGTGTATGGGGCTTAAGTTTGCTATCCCCTCAAAATAACTCAACACACAACCATTAATGTCTAAACCGCTGGCAACAAAAGTGAGTACACTCCAAATCGGGCCCAAAGTGTCAATATTTTGTGTGGACATCATTATTTCCAGCACTGCCTTAACCATCTTGGGCATGCAGTTCACCAGAGCTTCACAGGTTGCCACTGGAGTCCTCTTCTACTCCTCCGTGACGACATCACAGAGCTGGTGGATGTTAGAGACCTTGCGCTCCTCCACCTTCCATTTCAGGATGCCCCACAGATGCTCAGTAGGGTTTAGGTCTGGAGACGTGCTTGGGCAGTCCATCACCTTTACCCTCAGCTTCTTTAGCAAGGCAGTGGTCATCTTGGAGGTGTGTTTGGGGTTGTTATCATGCTGGAACACAGCCCTGCGGCCCAGTCTCCGAAGGGAGGAGATCATGCTCTGCTTCAGTTTGTCACAGTACATGTTGGCATTCATGGTTCCCTCAATAAACTGTAGCTCCCCAGTGCTGGCAGCACTCATGCAGCCCCAGACCATGACACTCCCACTACCATGCTTGACTGTAGGCACTTCTCTTTGTACTCCTCCCCTGGTTGCCGCCACACACGCTTGACACCATCTGAATCAAATACATTTATCTTGGTCTCATCAGACCACAGGATATGGTTCCAGTAATCCATGTCCTTAGTCTGCTTGTCTTCAGCAGACTGTTTGCAGGCTTTCTTGTGCATCATCTTTAGAAGAGGCTTCCTTCTGGGACAACAGCCATGCAGCGTATGGTCTGAGCACTGACAGGCTGACTACCCACCCCTTCAACCTCTGCAGCAATGCTGGCAGCACTGATATGTCTATTTTACAAAGACAACCTCTGGATATGATGCTGAGCACGTGCACTCAACTTCTTTGGTCGACCATGGCGAGGCCTGTTCTGAGTGGAACCTGTCCCGTTAAACTGCTGTATGGTCTTGGCCACCATGCTGCAGCTCAGTTTCAGGGTCTTGGCAATCTCCTTATAGCCTAGGCCATCCTAGGCTCCTGCATTAAGATAAAAAACTTCTGCCTTTACAACACCTTTAAGACTCAAGTCTCTTTCCCAAGATTTGACTGCTTGATCTTCATTGAGTGCATGTGTCTATCTGATAGAGGCTTAAACCCCTCCCCACTCTATCCAAAATTTCAAAAATGTGTAGGGATCTCCTGCCCTCTAATGTCTGTATTCTGAAATAGCTTTTGCTTGTTAAGTATCAAAGAGTTAGTTGGTTACAGACAAGCACTTCCTGTCCCTGCTAGCTGGGTAAAAAACCCTGATTGGAGGACTGTGATGTTATATAAAGGGTTATATAAAAGTAGACACAGAACTGAGCCACATGACCTTATACACACATGCTGTATTTCACCCAGGCCAGACGCAGAGACTATTAGGCAAGTATTCCTATGTTCTCGTAGTTTAACTGCACCTACTCAACGCTTCTTGAGTGTATATCTGAATCCTTGTGACAGACTTATCTCTGGGGGGGGGGGGGGGGGCAGAGGACACTATGGGGAAGACAGAGGACACTATGGAGGAGACAGAGGACACTATGGAGGAGACAGAGGACACTATGGAGGAGACAGAGGACACTATGGGGGGGGGCAGAGGACACTATGGTGGGGACAGAGGACACTATGGGGGTACAGATAACACTACAGTGGGGGTGCAGGGGACATAGGACACTGCTTTGGGGGCACAGGGACCCCATCACTCCAGGGGACAGGGATCCCATCACTCCTGAGGACAGGGACCCCAACTCACCTGGGGAAAGGGAACTCTTCTCCCATGGGGACAGGGACCCCTTTTCCCCTGGGGACAGGGACTCCATCTCCCGACCATGCTGGCTGGCGGGGCTGGCGTCAGCCACCCTTGGGTGCCAGGATGGGGGGCCGGGGGCAGTAAAATCTGAATCCCCAGCCACATACGCCTCAGGGTGAACTGGCTTTGTATTAGTGAAGCACCTTAAAGTGAGGTAAACCTGTACTATTATTATTACTATGTTAGGATTATTATTATCTTCATTTATTAGCAGATGAATGCGGCCCTCCATGCATTCACATACATTGAATCCGATCCCTAAGGCCCCTTTCACACTGGGGCGGTGAGCCGCGGTGACGGTATATATAGCGCTGCTTTACCGTCGTTTTTACCGCGGTTTTCGGCCGCTCGCGGTGCGGTTTACCCCCCGCGAGCGGCCGAAAAAGGGTAAACACCCCCGCAGAGCGCCGCCGTAGCCGCGCTTTGCGGCGGTATTGCCGCGGTTTTACCGCGGTCTCCCATTCTTTTCAATGGGAAGGAGCGGTATAGGAGCGGTGAACTCCTATCCCGCTCCAAAGATGCTGCTAGCAGGACTTTTTTTTTCATCCTGCTAGCGCACCGCTCCAGTGTGAAAGCCCGCCGGCTTAACTGGAGTTAAAGGGGCCGGATTTTTTCATGCGGTGAACAGGCGCTATATGAAAAACGCCCCGGTGTGAAAGGGGCCTAAGTGGAGAAAGGTTGCTGACTCCTGTCTTAATGCTTACAAAGAAACTTTAATTCGTGAGATGAACAAATGTTGTTTTAATCTTCATATACTGCAGGTGTCTTAGTATTTGCAAGACTGTGTTTAGCTTATTAAAACATTCTGGCAGCACAGATTTCATAGTTATCTGGAAAACAGTATTTATTTTTGGTAGCAGATTCAGATGGCACACTTTGAAAACAGCATGTAGGATGGCCAGGCCCGGATTTACTCCATTTGCCGCCCCAAGGCCGGGTCCTTCAATGCCGCCCCCCCCCATCAGTGTCCCCTGCCCCTAAAGACCCACATTAGACTGCTTTACCGAGAGCCGTTTTGAGCCAGGAAATGTGTAAGCCAGAGTTTGGGGGCGGAGCCAAGCTGCTCTACTGTAGTGCTATTTTCCTTCTTCCCTTGTGTGGGGGGGGGGGGGGCTTGGAGAGAAGGACTGTCGGGCGGACACAGGAATGAATCAAAACACATCCAAACTTGTACACTCACAGGGCCGCTGTTAGGAATCATGGGGCCCTCGCCCCCTGAGGGGGGAGAAGAGGTAGGGGAGGGAGGTGAGAAAGGGTGAGAGGAGGAGGTAAGGGGGTGAGGAGGCAGAAAAGAGAGGGGGTGAGAAAGATAGAGGGGGAGGGGATTGGGGTTGTGAGGGGGAGTAGGGAGAGAGAGAGAGAGAGAGAGAGAGAGAGAGAGTGAGTATCTGACAGGGGGGGGTAGCTGACAGAGGGGGGGGGGTATCTGACAGAGGGGGGGGTATCTGACAGAGGGGGGGAGAGAGAAGGGGGCTGAGAGGGAGGAGGGTGGTAAGAGAGGGGGTGGCCTGACAGAGAGAGGGGGAGTAGCACACAGGGGGGGGGGGGGGGGGGGGGGGGGTAGCACACAGAGGGGGGGAGTAGCTGACAGAGGGGGGGAGTAGCTGACAGAGGGGGGGGGGTATCTGACAGAGGGGGGGGGTATCTGACAGATGGGGGAGAGAGAAGGGGGCTGAGAGGGAGGAGGGTGAGAGAGAAAGGTGGTAAGAGAGGGGGTGGCCTGACAGAGAGAGGGGGGGGTAGCACACAGAGGGGGGGGGTAGCACACAGAGGGGGGGTAGCACACAGAGGGGGGGGAGTAGCTGACAGAGGGGGGGAGTAGCTGACAGAGGGGGGAGAGAGAAGGGGCTGAGAGGGAGGAGGGTGAGAGAGAAAGATGGTAAGAGAAGGGGTGGCCTGACAGAGGGGGGGAGTATCTGACAGAGGGGGGAGTAGCTGACAGAGGGGGGGGGAGTATCTGACATATGGGGGGTAGCTGACAGAGGGGGGAGAGAGAAGGGGGCTGAGAGGGAGGAGGGTGAGAGAGAAAGATGGTAAGAGAAGGGGTGGCCTGACAGAGGGGGGGAGTATCTGACAGAGGGGGGGAGTAGCTGACAGAGGGGGGGGAGTATCTGACATATGGGGGGTAGCTGACAGAGGGGGGAGAGAGAAGGGGGCTGAGAGGGAGGAGGGTGAGAGAGAAAGGTGGTAAGAGAGGGGGAGTAGCACACAGAGGGGGGGGGGGGTAGCACACAGAGGGGGGGAATATCTGACAGAGGGGGGGTAGCTGACAGAGGGGGGGGAGAGAGAAGGGGCTGAGAGGGAGGAGGGTGAGAGAGAAAGATGGTAAGAGAGGGGGTGGCCTGACAGAGAGAGGGGGAGTAGCACACAGAGGGGGGGGGAGTATCTGACAGAGGGGGGGAGTATCTGACAGAGGGGGGGGGTAGCTGACAGAGGGGGGAGAGAGAAGGGGCTGAGAGGGAGGAGGGTGAGAGAGAAAGATGGTAAGAGAGGGGGAGAGAGAGAGAGAGAGAGAGAGAGAGAGAGGTGGTAAGAGAGGGGGAGTATCTGACAGATGGGGGGAGTATCTGACAGATGGGGGGTAGCTGACAGAGGGGGGGTAGCTGACAGAGGGGGGGGTAGCTGACAGAGGGGGGGTAGCTGACAGAGGGGGGGGGGGTATCTGACAGAGGGGGGGGGTATCTGACAGAGGGGGGGGTATCTGACAGATGGGGGGTAGCTGACAGATGGGGGTAGCTGACAGAGGGGGGAGAGAGAAGGGGGCTGAGAGGGAGGAGGGTGAGAGAGAAAGGTGGTAAGAGAGGGGGTGGCCTGACAGAGAGAGGGGGAGTAGCACACAGAGGGGGGGTAGCACACAGAGGGGGGGTAGCACACAGAGGGGGGGAGTAGCTGACAGAGGGGGGGAGTAGCTGACAGAGGGGGGGAGTAGCTGACAGAGGGGGGAGAGAGAAGGGGCTGAGAGGGAGGAGGGTGAGAGAGAAAGATGGTAAGAGAAGGGGTGGCCTGACAGAGGGGGGGGAGTATCTGACAGAGGGGGGAGTAGCTGACAGAGGGGGGGAGTATCTGACATATGGGGGGTAGCTGACAGAGGGGGGAGAGAGAAGGGGGCTGAGAGGGAGGAGGGTGAGAGAGAGAAAGATGGTAAGAGAAGGGGTGGCCTGACAGAGGGGGGGAGTAGCTGACAGAGGGGGGGAGTAGCTGACAGAGGGGAGGGAGTATCTGACAGAGAGAGGGGGAGTAGCACACAGAGGGGGGGGAGTATCTGACAGAGGGGGGGTAGCTGACAGAGGGGGGAGAGAGAAGGGGCTGAGAGGGAGGAGGGTGAGAGAGAAAGATGGTAAGAGAGGGGGCCTGACAGAGGGGGGGGTAGCTGACAGAGGAGGGGAGCTGACAGAGGGGAGGGGGTAACTGACAGAGGGAGGGTAACTGACAGAGGGAGGGTAACTTCAGAGGGGGGTAACTGACAGAGGGGGGGTAACTGACAGAGGGGGGGTAACTTACAAAGGGGGGGGTAACTGACAGAGGGAGGTAGCTGACAGGGGAGGGGAGCTGACAGAGGGGGAGTGGCTTACAGAGTAGGGACTGGCTGACAGAGGGGGGTGAGAGTGCAGAGAACGATACCTCAGTGAGGACTTCAAGAGACACAGCAGCAGAGCACACGACAGGCAAAGAGGCGGGACTCTGGGCAACCACGATCACCCACAGTCCAGCCCCGCCTCCACATGTGACCAATCACAGACTCTCGTGTCCGCCGCCCGCACCTGACCTATTCAGCCAATCACAGGATGGCTGGGCACCGGTCCTATTTTGTCATGGTATAGGCATACATTTCATGTGCGTTTTTGAATCCTTTCTAAATGTTACAATTATACAAACACCCCCTGAGTGTTTCTGGGCCTTTTACTTTTTCACACATTAAAAAAAAAAAAAAATCTTTGTGCTCTGAAAGCTGGGAATGAAATCTCGCAGTAATAGATTTCTTGCAGATTATATTGGAATTGGTTAGTAAACAGTGACATATGTACAGTTGAAAGGCCTAGTAAAATGTAGTGTTGTAATGGAAGATTGCGTGTGTGCAACAGGAACCTCTTCTAGCCTTTTGAATATTGCCTGTCAAATTCGCCCATTGAGATCATAGGGGCAGCATCATAACCACAAACCTAAGGCCCCTTTCACACAGAAGCGTTTTTCAGGAGCTACAGCGCTAAAAATAGCGCCTGTATAGCTCCTGAAAAAAGCGGGTCCTTTAACTCCAGTGTGAAAGCCGGAGGGCTTTCACACTGGAGCGGTGCGCTAGCAGGACGGTAAAAAAAGTCCTGCTAGCAGCATATTTGGAGTGGTGAAGGAGCGGTGTATTCACCGCTCCTATACCGCTCCTACCCATTGAAATCAATGGGACACCGCAGGGTTACTGCGGTAATACCGCCGGCAAAGCGCCGCTGCAGCGGCGCTTTGCGGGGGGTTTTAACCCTTTTTCGAGCGCTAACGGGGGTTAAAACCACCCCGCTAACGGCCAAATACCGCGGCTAAAAATATAGCGCTGCTTTACCGCCGCCGCCCCCACTGCCCCAGTGTGAAACCGGCCTAACTCTAGCTTACACTTTTTTAACGTTTTGGACAGAATAAAGAAGGCCTAGAACCACTGTTGCGGTTTATGGTCCTTTTAAGACAGAAATGGGGTGTCAGGAAGTCTAAATGATTAATCATCCTGAGTTCTTTTAGGTCTATGTAGAAATATTTAGCACAATACAATTTTCAGTGAAGGTATGGACTACATAACGATTAAAACAAATCACAATTTATTTACCATCAAGTCACTATCAATCACATAGATATGTCTGATTTATTGTGAGATGCAAAGTCACATTTATATCAATAGCATATTGCTTTATCAGTAATAAATACATCCATATAACAGATGGGCTGTGCCCCAGAGACCTCTAATTTCTCTAATTCTGGGCATATACGCTATTACCATGATAGCATACTTGCACTTTATACCATTGTGCCTATTTTGTACCTTTTGCAATGATGTCTATGTTATTTTCTGTGATCGAGCATACTGCCTAATGCTGTATACCCCTGTGTAACCAGATTGTCTGGTACTATCGCTGTTTTTTGTTTGTGTTTTTTTATGTTTGTTGGTTTGTCTAAAACCTAATAAAAATATCTTTAAAAAAAGAAATAAAAAATACATCCATATATATATTGGGGCCGAGGAACTTAGAAGAAATTGTATTCCCTATTGGTCATTCAGTGGATATAGTCACCACGGTCTACAAGTAATTTTAACTATGCTGATAGACAACAAGGTCCACCCAATCAGTCCCTCTCCTCGAATTCTCTCAGCAGAATGCAAGGATTGAGTCTATACTACTAGTTATGCTGACACAGCTCAACCCAACTACTTTGATGCCTTAAAGTGGTTGTAAATGCAATTTTTTTATAAAAAAAAAAATAACAAACAGGTTTATACCTAATAAACTACACAAAGCAGCCCGATCCTCCTCTTCTCGAGTCCCCCACCAGCGTTTCTGGCTCCTCCCCTCCGCCGAGTGCCACCATAGAAAGCCTTTCTATGGGGGCACTCATGTGGGCTGTCTCCCAAGTCTCTCTGTCTGCATCTACTGACTCTGATAGCGGGACTTGGCCTCAACCGCCTCTCCGCAGTCACTGTCTTTGGTTGACAGCAGTAAAGTCAGTGAGATCAGGAAGTGAGGGGAGAGAAGAGCTACAGACAGGCACAGCACTTGATCAAATGAGGGCTCAGGTAAGTAAAATAGGGAATCAAACTGAAAAAGTGATGGTGGCGGCACTCCAAGGATACCAGGTTCTTTATTGAATCATATCAATAAAATATGAATTATAGGATGCAAAAGGCTTCCAGATCAAACGACTTGCAGAGGTGATGGTGAAACGGAATACAACCTTGTAAAGCCAGTCTTACATAGGTTGAAATTCGGTCTTGGCAGAGACCGGACAAATTTAAATCCATGTATGGCCCCTGTGGTTGTACAGAAGTTGATCTACTGATCAACATTTGTACAACCACCTTGTCGGATTTTCCATGCTAAATCAGCGCCGCAGGCTATAGCCTGCAAAGCTGATCAGTGTATTCTCTCTGTGGACTGTGTGAATGTCTTTTTGCATCCTATATTTCATATTTTAATGATGTTATTCAATAAAGAAGCTGTTTTTGTCCTTGGAGTGCCACCACCCTCACTTTTTCAGTTTGATTGCTTGCAGCTGCGGACTGGGCAGCAGGGCCAAATTCAGTCAGATTCAGGAGTGAGATGAAAGTTCACAGTGGAGAGATTCATTTATAATTTACCATGCAAAGATAGCTATGGGGGATTAGAGGACCACATCTCAAGAATTTGCAATGGCTGCTCAAAATAGAATGTGATCCGGTCTGGATTCCCGAGTCGAGATGACGATCAAATGAGTTTCTGTGCGATTATCTGTGTCTCCTTTCTATTTTTTTTTTTTTTTTTTTTACGGAGCTTGAGAGATATCCTTTTTCTCTCTGAACTTCAAATTTTATTCCCAAAATTCCCTTATCTAAAGACTAACCTAAATGGTGTAGTTTACAATATTTACCCATATCTGATTGGAAGGCATTTCTACTGATTACACAAATCTTTATTTAGGTGTTGATTGTATCTGTCCAACAGATGGCACCCTAAGACGAGGAATTCCTATTTTGGGAATAGTGTGGAAATAAACTCAGATTAACGCTAGCTGGGACATTACATTTTATCCATGGGTTCATTCTAGATATAGTACTCTCATAATAGTATGGATGAGATCTCCCGTGTGGATAATCTCACTTGTGGTCTTATATCTTTATTATTCTTTCATTATAATCACGGATATCTGTGAATGATGCGGGCCTGATCAAGACATCAATTTAGAGGTAATAATTATTGACCCTCAAGGGACATCTGGGTAAGTATTGCATCATAATTTTCTCTCTCACTTCTGAATCATTTACCATTAAATCATAAAGTGTTTCCCACTTTTAAGTGTTACGACCATACATATACTTGATAACATTCTTATCATAATTTAGTCCTTCCCATGGTATTCTGAAATTGTTCATGGTCAAAATATTGAAATACATTTGGTTTATCCTAATTTGACCTCTCTGCAGATTTTCCATTTGCAGAGAAGTTTCACTCTGTTAATGATTTGTAGGGCGCAAACTCAGTTTGTTAGCAGTTCTGTATACAGAGACAGTAAGAGGAGCTGACAATACGATGAACATGCAAGTGTTGTTTCTTGTCGGGCTAGAGAAAAAGCAATGCATAGACTTTGACTTTTGAAACTGGCATCAGAAGAGACCTGAACATCCAAATGTTAATTCTCCATTATGAATGCTAGTTTACAAGATCGACCGCTTCCAGCTTGTCCTTGCTTCCGAGCAAGCGTGTTTGTACTTTGGACTTTTGTCCAACAGACTTGTGTACACACGCTCGGAAAATCCGACAACAGAAATTTGTCGGTGGAAAATTTTAAAGCCTGCCATCCAACATTTGTCCGTGAAAAATCCGACAATTGTCAGATGGAGCGTACAAACGGTCAGATTTTCCACCAACAGCTTGTCATCACACATTTTCAGTCGGAAAATTCCGATCGTGTGTACGCAGCTTTAAACGAATACTTTGTTGAAACACCTTTTCATTTTATTACAGCACTCAGTCTTTTTGGGTATGAGTCTATCAGCATGGCACATCTTGGCTTGTCAATATTTGCCCACTCTTCTTTGCAAAAAACACTCCAAATCTGTCAGATTGCGAGGGCATCTCCTGTGCAACAGCCCTCTTCAGATCACCCCACAGATTTTCAATCGGTTTCAGGTCTGGGCTCTGGCTGGGCCATTCCAAAACTTTAATCTTCTTCTGGTGAAGCCATTCCTTTGTTGATTTGGATGTATGCTTTGGGTCGTTTTCATGGTGAAAGGTGAAGTTCCTCTTCATGTTAAGCTTTCTAACAAAAGCCTGAAGGTTATGTGCCAATATTGACTGGTATTTGGAACTGTTCATAATTCCCTCTACCTTGACTAAGGCCCCTGTTACAGCTGAAGAAAAACAGCCCCAAAGTATGATGCTGCCACCACTATGCTTCACTGTGAGTATGGTGTTCTTTTGGTGATGTGCAGTGTTGTTTTTGCATCAAACATATCTTTTGGAATTATGGCCAAAAAGTTCAACCTTGGTTTCATCAGACCAAAACACATTTTCCCACATGCTTTTGGGAGACTTCAGATGTGTTTTTGCAAAATTTAGCCGAGCTTGGATGATTTTCTTCCTAAGAAAAGGCTTCCATCTTGCCACTCCACCCCATAGCACAGACATATGAAGAATACAGGAGATTGTTGTCACATGTACCACACAGCCAGTACTTTAATGTTGCTGTAGGCCTCTTGGCAGCCTCCCTGAACAGTTTTCTTCTCTTCTTTTCATAAATTTTGGAGGGACGTCCAGTTCTTGGTAATGTCACTGTTGTGCCATATTTGTTCCACTTGATGATGACTGTCTTCACTGTGTTCCATGGTATATCTAATGCCTTGGAAATTCTTTTGTACCCTTCTCCTGACTGATACATTTTAACAATGAGATCCCTCTGATGCTTTGGAAGCTTTCTGCGGACCATGGCTTTTACTGTAGAATGCAACTAAGAAAATGTCAGAAAAGACCTACTAGAACAGCTGAACTTTATCTGGGGTTAATCAGAGGCACTTTAAATGATGACAGGTGTGCACTGACTCCTATTTAACATGAGTTTAAATGTGATTGCTTAATTCTGAACACAGCTACATCCCCAGGCATAAGAGGGTGTGCACACTTTTGCAACCACATTATTTTATTTTTTTACTTTTACTTCCTCCCCCTAAAAGATTTCAGTTTGTTTTTAAACCGAGTTGTACAGTTTATAGGTCACATTAACCACTTCAGCACCGGGCCATTTTACACCCTTCCTTACCAGAGTACTTTTTGCGATTCGGCACTGCGTCGCTTTAACTAACAATTGCGCAGTCGTGCGAAGTTACACCCAAACAAAATTGACGTACTTTTCCCCCACAAATAGAGCTTTCTTTTGGTGGTATTTGATCACCTCTGTTTTTATTTTTTGCGCTATAAGCAAAAGAAGAGCGTCAATTTTGGAAAAAAAACACAATATTTTTTACTTTTTGCTATAATAAATATCCCATTTTTAAAAAAAAAACTATTTTTTTCCTCAGTTTAGGCCAATACGTATTCTTCTACATATTTTTGGTAAAAAAAATCGCAATAAGCGTATATAGATCGGTTTGCGCAAAAGTTATAGCGTCTACAAAATAGGGAATAGATTTATTGCATTTTTTTTTTTACTAGTAATGGCGGCGATCTGCGATTTTTTTTCGTGACTGCGACATTGCGGCGGACACTTCGGACACTTTTGACACATTTTTGGGACCATTCACATTTACACAGCGATTGTTGCTATAAAATTGCAGTGATTACTGTGTAAATGTGACTGGCAGGGAAGGGGTTAACACTAGGGGGCATTGCAGGGGTTAATGTGTTCCCTAAGGTAGTGATTCTAACTGTGGGGGGAGGGGACTGACAAGGGGTGGAGACCGATCGGTGTTCCTCCGTACTGGGATCACATGATCGGTCTCCTCTCCACTGACAGGACGTGGAGCTTTGTGTTTACACACACAGCTCCACGGTCCCGCACGGTCCCGTTGTTTTAACGGGCAATCGCGGGTGCCCGGCGGACATTGCGGCCGGCGGGCACTCGCACCGGGTCCCGAGCGCGCCCCAGAGGCGGCCGGGAATGGAAGGACGTCATATGACGCCCACCCAGGATGGGAGATCCACCTTGTGGGCGTCATATGACAGTGGGCGGTAGGGAAGTGGTTAAAGGTGGGAAAAGTTCTGAAATTATTTATCTTTGTCTCATTTTTTTTACATCACATAAACCTTACATTTTAACAGGGGTGTGTAGACTTTTATATCCACATATCATATGGACCAATAAAGTGCAAGGTGCAAAACAACAATATCAAATGGGAAGAAATTAAAAAAATATATAGTTCATAGAAAAAGAGTCCAAAATATAAAAGTTCCAATGTGATTAAAGATGGTAGTAGTGACAGTCCATATATAACATCCTTTAAGTGAGTATCCACCACCAAATACAAGTATTGTGCTTACCCGAATAAGTGGACTTAGATACCGAGGTACTGAGTCAATAAGGCATGTGTAATCCAAACAATGGTTGCAGAGGTTATTCAGGAGGGTCTCACGTCACCGCCTCATGACAGGATTGACACTCACTTGATTATATTATGCATTTCAATTAACCATGAAAACATAAAAGAGCCTCCACATAGTGTAAAACCATAATTGGCAAATTTATTAAAAAATGGTAGAAAACTTGCATCACATCCAAAGATCAAAAGCCTGTCATATGAGCCAGGAGAAAGACAACAGCATTTATTACGCAATGGCCTGGATACAGCATAAACTCTGCTAAGATATCATCTGGGGTGTCTATCTATACTGGTTATTGTGTATTTATAAATGTTGTATCAATTAAACATGATTAGTATGGCGATAAGGCGTGCACCTCGCTCCTCGTTCTGAATTGACTCCTATGCGTCTCATGCCTCAGTATCATTCAAGATGCGCATGTGCCCCTAGGGATGCGATGCACGCGTCATCTCGGTGAACCATATCTGGGAAATTGTTCCATGCCTCGTTCTAGAGATAATCAGACGGTGTGTACACCAAGCCTCATTGTGGACCGAGTCCTTACCACACCTCACTCTGAACGCCACAACAGGCCGGTTCATGCAAAAACACACTATAATAACCATAGAACTGTATACCACTGGGATCATGTAAATTGTTGGGTAGGACTAGGCATATTGGAAGCATATTCATGATACATATCCAATATGTGTCAAGTTGCTGCAAGAATAGTGATTTCTGCCATCAGTGTTTGCAGTCAGATCAGGGCTGTTCATGACTATAGTTTGTTATTGCTTGTAAACTGTTATCAACATTTCTATATCATAGGGCATGCTGCATTTATGCTCTATTTATTGCCCCTCTGTAAAAAATAAAAAATAACTGGAAAATTCTGTGAATGGTTGATCGTCTGTGATTTTAATAACAATCTGAAAATGTATGAAGGTGGTTTCGAGGGTCCTAAATGTAGGATTCTGATATACAGATGGTAATCATATCTAAAGATACAAAGGCAAATTATTGTATCTCTGTATAGATTATTAATGCATCATGTAAAGCTTAGCCTCGGAGAGGGAGAAGCAGTACGAGTAGACAGTGAGTTATCCCACAGTGCACAAGGTGCATGCTGACAGAAGCTGAACAGCCTGCTGCTTCTCCCCCGTAAGTGTTACTTAAAGGATAAGCTCACCTTTGGTAACATGTAACATGTTCCACCCATTATAAGGGTGGAACATGTTCTCACTGCTGCAGCCGCTGCCCGCTGTGCTCCTTCCCTGTGGTAGCAGTACAGGGAAGTTCCCCATACTAGCTGTCACTTTTTGAAAACAGTGCGGCCGTGTGGGGCTCCGCCCACATGGCCGTGTCATTCATAAACAAAGCTCTGTGTGTGAATGAACTACAAGTCCTGACATCCTTTGGCTGTTGGCTTGTAGTTTTCAATGAACTACCATGGTGCTGTGAGCACTGTGATAGTTCATTGATTCTTCCTGTCAGAATGTATCGCTTTCTCATATAAGGTACGAGGGAGCAGATACACCGACAGGTCCGCAGGAGGCCTGCAGGGCATTAGCAATCTATTGATCATTGGTGCAATGCTTTACAGGCTCCTGCAACAAAAAATAATAAATGCACATTTTTTTATCTGCAAAAAAATTAGCATTTTATTTTTTAAAGTGAACTTATCCTTTAAAGTGGTTGTAAACCCTTACAGACCACCTTTCACTACAGGTAAGCCTATAATAAGACTTACCTGTAGCTACCGTGGATATCTCCTAAACCTGCACGGTTTAGGAGATATCCCCTGTATAAGCATGTGCCGACGATGTGATCTAAGGTGATTATTTCATAATGAGCTAGTATGCTATGCATACTAGCTCATTATGCCTTTGTCTTGCAGGTTTTTTTTTTATTTTTTTAACAACCACTTTGAAGCGTAACTAAAAGCTAAACTTTTTTTTTTTCAATTTTGGATAAAGTAAGGGAGGGTTATAACCCCTATCAGTTTTTTTTTGTTTTTTTTTTGCCATCTGTGTCCCATTGTAGAGATTTTCTCTCCTATGATCAAAACAGAAAGTGAGAGGAAATCCCTCCAAAGTGAGGGAATCCCAGGGTGTCATGTGCAGCAAACAGTCTCTTGGCGTTTTTTAATGAAATAAGAGTGCTCCTATTCTCCCATGAATTATTCGCTCATGCCCTCCTCCACCATGAGTACTGTATTAGTAGAGCACTGAAGGTGGAGATGGGCAAAATTGAATTATTCACAGGAGAATAAAATCAAATTGATTTCATTTAAAAAACATCAAGAGACTGTCTTATGCACATGGGACTTTTTGTTGCACGTAATATTGTTTGTATTTTGAAATTTGTTGATATAAGGGAGACATTTATTTAGTGCTGCACCATTTTTAATTTTTTTTTGTCTTTTATGCACATAATAGAGTGGCATAGGGTGCGAGCAGCTGTGATTAATATTAATATTACAATATTAGTTTTACACTTTTATACACATAGCAGTGCAAGAAGTGTTTTTTTTTCTTTTCAATCCCTGGGTCACTACTGTCCCCATTGGAAGGTTTCTCCTCTATTACTGTTCTGATGTCAACCCTAAATGTGGGATTTTCTTTTGCTTTCACTTTTGATGATAGAAGTAACCAGGACAAATAGAAAGAGTGTAGCTCCCCAAATGGGGGCACAGACAGAAATAAAAACTGTGTTCTATTCCATCTCTACTCTATCCAAAACTAAAAAAAAAAACGTTTTGCCCCTTTAACCCATAGGCACTGACAGTATGCCTCTCGGCAGGTGGGCTTTGTTGCTGAGTGCCCACATTTTTGTGTACCAATTAGCCGACATAGCTGTGCCGAGAGCACGTACCTTGCGCGTTCCCAACACAGTTACCGACGGCTGACGGAAAGCTCCCAATCACTTCTTGTGATTGGGAGCTTTCGGATCATGTGATCATCGTGACAGCCAATCATGGTGGTCATATGATCTCAAACCCAGTCCTAGCATCTGAAACCTCTTTAAGGACCAGATGGTGACAGCGCAAAGGTGTAACTGCACTAGAATCAGATCCCCCTGTTCTGCCAGAAAGGGGTATGTTGTGGGGCAGAACTGTGTAAAGCTAAACACTGGATAAACAGAAATACAAATCCCTCAGCAGGTAAAACTGTTCTCATATACTGTATGTATATAACTGTTTGCCTTAAGCTCAGTTTTAACAATTGTAAGACTGTACTTATTAAAAATTGAAGATCATGTTAGTAAAACTTATAGAGTAACTTTATAACCTTTGTTTTCTTACAGTTGTGATAGTGAAGAGCTACCAGTAACAATGGATGAAAGCCTGGATGTGACGACTGAAGGGAACTCCCTTATTAAAGCTGTATACCAGAGCAGATTGCGCCTCACAAGACTTCTTCTGGAAGGAGGAGCTTATATCAACGAGAGCAATGATCGCGGAGAAACACCGTTAATGATTGCTTGTAAAACTAAGCATGTGGATCATCAAAGTGTAAGCAAAGTTAAAATGATTAAATATCTACTGGAAAATAATGCACACCCAAACATCCAAGACAAGTTTGGGAAAACAGCACTAATGCATGCCTGTTTGGAGAATGCAGGTGCTGAGGTGGTTTCTCTGCTGCTGGAAAGTGGAGCTGACCCCAGTCTTCAAGACCACACTGGCTTCTCTGCACTGGTTTATGCAGTCAACTCCGAAGACAAGGAGACACTCAGAATCCTGCTTAATGCTTGCAAGGCTAAAGGTAAAGAAGTTATTATTATAACTACTGATAAATCTCCATCAGGAAGACAAAAAACAAGACAGTATTTAAATGTTCCACCTTCTCCAGGAATTGATGACCACAGTTCTCCAAGCCCATGTACATCACCTTCTGAAATCGAACTTAAAACCTCTCCTACGCCAATTTCAAGTGCTTTTGAAGCAGAAAAGGAACTGTTTAACTTTAAAGAGGCTGATACATCTATTGAATTCAAAGGTTCCTCTGAGCCAGGTTCCCCAACAAAAAAAGCCCATATGATGCATATTGGGGCTAAATTACCACTTCTACAAAGATTACATTCCGAACCCTGGCTTAAAATCCCACCATCTCTTCTACATCAGCATAAAGTGTCCTCTTTGCAAGAAGAGCTTCAAGATATTACCCCTGAAGAAGAACTTTCTCTTAAAATGAATGGCTTGGTGTATTCCAAGCGTTACTTCACTCGTCATCAGAGCATAGATGTGAAAGATCCTACTCATATTTTAAAAACATTTGATACCTCTGGTCCAAGGAAGCTTTCGTATGATGAAATTCATTCACAGTCACTGTACACAGAAGGTACACCAAACAAATCAGAAATCCCTGTAGATCAAGACCCTGACTCAGTAAATACAATATCAGTATCAAGCTTGAGGAGCATAGTTCAAAGAAGAAATTTAGGAGCCAATCATTACAGCTCAGATTCCCAGCTCACTAGGTGTCATGGTCCAGCTGCAACAGAGGACAGCAAAGTCCTTTTGGAGAAGAAGAAGATGTTTTCTCCTTCTTCTCTACTGTCTGGTTCCAGGGAGTCTCTCGAAAGTGTGTCTGTTACACCCTTAAGTAGAAGGAACCATGCCATTCTTGAGAGGCGAGGATCTGGAGCCTTACTTCTAGATCACATTAGTCAAACCAGACCAGGCTTTCTTCCACCACTGAATATTAATCCCCACCCTCCTATTCCGGACATTACTGGTCACAACAAAATATCCAGTGTTACTTTCCCAGGGACAAAAATGCTTGTACCCTCAGCTCCTCTCTTTCCAAAAGAGTCAAAGAGCAAAAAAATGCTGCTTCGAAGGCATTCAATGCACACAGAACAGATTAAACAACTTGTTAACTTTGAAGAGATTCTTGGCTAAGGCAGGATTTCAAAGCGCACATCTTGAAAGTGTTTTACAAGCTTTCTCTCCAGATAGCACCTGCTGCACACAATACTTCAGACCTTTTCTGTAAAGAAAACAGATCCGTTCAGCTTATGCTGGATAAATTATTCAAGCAGTAAAATGCTTGCTAGTTAGCAGTAATCACAGTTTTCTCTACAATATAAATGAATTGCTGCCCTACATATGCAGTTGTCAGTGTACTAGCAGGCACGAGCAACATGAAGGAGGTATGGAGTCACAGTTGACTCTAGCTTCCAGCTTTAAATATAAAGAAACAGTGGATGGTGCTAGAGTTACATCTTTGGGCATCAACGTCTTAGTATTTGGACCAGTGGGTCCAGGTTTAATCCTGAGGTGAATATGAAACAGCACAGTATGTTTATCTTGTGAAATTTTAAAACTCGGCCCTGCCTTTCATTAAGTGCATTTGACATGCTTTATTGAAGAATTCTATGCTGAATCTAAGAGAGTACTTAATATTTTATACAGTACCAAGTACAAGTGATTGCACTAAGCAACCTATAACTCTACAAAAATTCAGTTGGTTTCTTAGCACAAGATTGCTTTGATTTATTTATTTAAATGCTTCTATTTATCAAGCATAGGTAAAATATAAATTGACATGTTTATACTCATGGATTTGCATGAGTGGCTGGGGTATCAATATTCAAGGAGTGTACAGATATATTGATTGCTGGAATATGACCATTTGTACACTGTTATGGAAAACTATATGCACATAAATGGCTTAATTTACGCATTAAGAGGACTTATAAAGAAAATTGCTGTATATACTAATAATATTTTTTGAAGACAAAACTATGGGATTAGAGCTGGTTGATTGGTCCTATTTAGAATATATAGAAGAATTACAAAAACATTTGTGATTATGAATATCTCCTTTGAAGATAATGAGCATAAATGTTGAGGCACTAGGAAATGCACTGGCAAGTTAAAAATCATCATTACGTGTATGGTGAAAAACCTGCCCTGTAGTGGTTACCTAAGGGCACTTTCATGGTATTAATGTTTACTGAAGATTGTGAAGCAGTGGCAGTCCAGTCAACAACTCTTTTAGTTTAAAATTGAGTGAGACGAGCAATTAATATGGACCTATACTGTGATGGGATTTAAACCAAAGAGCACTGGGTTGGTCTGAAAAAATGTAAAATACCAAAAATCTATAATCATTCAATATTCAATCAGTTCTAGTTAGCTTTAACAACATATTAAACATTAATGTTTTATAAATATTGTTGAGGTTATAAAAAATGTATTGATCATTTATTTAAAATTTTTACAAAAGGTACAATTGTATTCACAGTTTACACTGTTTTCAATTTCCCATTGTACCTCCAAATGGAAACAAATTGTTTCTTTCTATTGGCCACCTTTTGTTTTCATGGCATTATAGCATTGCTGCTTATTTTCATATATGTTTTGGTATTAAGAATTTTGTTAGCTAAAATGGTAAGGTTAATCCTGTGTAAACAGTCAATGTTGAAATTAATTTTGCATTCTGAAATGGTTTTTGAGATGTGTAAATAATTTTGAATATATAACACTTATATATAACACTGTGCAATGAAAAAACTTACAATATTAAGGATTGTAGGAAAAATGTATTTTAATTTGAGAAATGATTTTGTTTTATTCTAGAAACAATTTAACATTTAAAGCAGGCTTCAAAATGTCTTTAGAAATTGTAAAGTAGAAACTGACAAACAATTTTGTTGTAAAGTTAAAAAGTGCCATATAACTGTGCTGTGAATGGATCCATCTGAAAAAAAATCAACTAATGGCCATTTAAAAAAAAGGTGGAGCTACTTTTGTCTATGTACAGTAATAGAAAATATTTTTATTTCATATCAGAACAAATGTTCATATAGTGTTTATTGAACTGTTTAAAGTGTTGATTCTATATAATGGAAACGTGACGCAAAATTATTTATTTATTGCTTTACTGTAAAATATATATTTATGACCATATTTTATATGTAAAAAAATATTTATTTGTGTGTGATACACATTGGTATTATAAATGTAAATGGAATATGTACAATGGATGGGATTTTCAGTATGTGACAGGGTTCACTCTTTCAACCAGATATGTGCTGTATTTGACCTGAATGGGGAGAATTTCCCTCACCTGGCTGTGTTCCCCCACTACGGGGGTGAAAGGTGAGTGCGTTTCCTATATACTCCCTTGCAGATTTATGTACAGAGATGTTGAAGCATTTTTGCCACCTCTAGTGGACTGTCCACAAATAGATGGGTGAACCCACTAATGCAGCAAACCAGGAAGCTCATCTTCCCAGCCAAGCAGAAACCGACAGCCATCTGGTACAAAACCATGATTCAAACCACCCAAAAACAAATGGGTGAAACTATGCTTTACGCACTGAATACAGTCATATGTTTTAGGAATATATAACAGCTTAGATAGGCTCTGCTTATGTACAGTACTCCATGTAAAGCATATTAGTGCTTAGCCTCAGTGCAATTCCTTAGCTGTGTAGGCTTTACAAAAGTATGTGTTTTATGAGCACAATCATAATTAAAGTGAATCGATGTTCATTTTAAACTTTCTTATCTGTCACCAGGCATCGCAAGCAGGCACCTGCTTAAACAGTTATAGACCTTGAAGAGGATCTTGGGAACCAAAGACCAATTTATTATGAAAATTTCAACCAGATCCTGTGGTGAAGAGCTCAGGTCCACCTCCTGTACCTTACTGTTGGTCTTTAACTATGACAGTTGACACACTATCAGTATGGTGGCAGAGGGGGCAGCTCTGAGCCCACAAACATTGGAGATGGTTTCTGAGCTCCCAAAGTTTGTGAATTCTAGGTGGCTGCTGTATGTGTCTGTTGACAGCTAAGGAAGGTTTAAAGTGAAAAGCTAAAAAAGGCGGCTGCTCATTGTAGGTACAGACAACTTTATAAGGCAGTATTTCCTATTCTTCATGGAAACTTGTTTTTGTTTTTTTTTAAGCAATGACTGAGGATGAGACATGGAGTGCCCCATTAAATGTTGCACATATTGAATTCTTTAGGTAGCTATCTAAATGATCCAAGCAATGTCACTGTCTCTTATATATATATATATATATATATATATATATATATATATACACAATCCTGTACAGATTTTTAATTTAAAAAAAGCTATTTAGCTACTTTAGTTATTTTTTTCATGCATTGCTTGTGTTGTGGTACTACTGAATACCAAACATTTCCTGACAGACTCCATGGAAGCCTACGTGCGGGTTAACCCCGCCTCCTCTCCAATGCTATAGGACCCCATTCCCATAAATGAGCACTCACCACTCCATACAGTGTTCTTTTTTTGTCCTCCTCCATATGGACCTTCACATGCTGTTTGCGTCCGGTTGGATCTCGGATTTTCTCCTGGCATACCTGTGCGGTGCAAGCTCTGTGCTCAGCCATGGGCGGGCGAGTAGCTTTGAGGCTGAATGGTTCCCCAGGATAGGGTGATTGCCTCTGTATGCCCATCAGACGGACGGACGGATGGATGAGTGTCATCAGCAGCTGGCAAAGTCTGCACCTCTTCATGCTTATTTCTGGCTCCATGGCAGTTATATTTGTTTATTTGTTATCCCTGGCGTCCAGTGTATTTCCCCCTGTATGGCGGCTGGAGTGCTTCTGCTTTCCAGCTCGCCGTAACGTCTTCCGAGTTCTCGGCCGCCTCAGTGGATTGCGCGTGCGCACTAGCCTCCGACGAGACCGAGGCTTGGTTCGCGCATGCGCGTTCCGGCGGGTCGAACGGGAGCGGCGCATGCGCAGTACGGTCATTCTCCACGGCGCAGGCGCGAGGTGGAGGGGCGGTGACGTCACGGACGGGGAATTTAAAAATCAGACTGCTGCTTCAGTATCACTGGGTTTTTCCAGTGCATTGGAAGCAGCAAGCCTGTTCCCCAGCCCAAGTCTGCAAGAGGTCAGTACATATTGATTTTTCTCATAGTTTTTAACAGGTGCCTGTATTGAATATTAAGGAAAATATATGTTTTAAAAAAAAAAAAATGTAATTAATTAAAATAATAAAATAAGTAATATAGAGGATATATGTTTAGTTTAAAAAAAAATATATATATGTATATAAGTTTTTCTGAGCATGCATTTTTTGCATGTTAGTGTTGCGGCATGATACTTAGATCGCATTTTTCTCTTGCAGACTGCAAACATTCATATTTTGACGCTCTTCGTCCAGAAATTATGGACAAATCGCCGCCTTTAAGTGGCCAGCCCTTACGCACTAGGTATGTGCTGGTAAGGGAGGGGTTAAGGTACAACTGCATTTTATTTGCATTTTTGTCAATGTTTTCCCCTCCTCTGTGTGTTCTGCTTTAGCCCTTCTAGATTGGATTCGCAGGACAGGGACCTTGCCAGGCCACAATACAAACCGTCGTCCAGATCCAGGCGAGACTCTCCACATCGATCTCACCACCAGAGGAGAAGTTCACATTCCTCCTCCAGATACCGCTCCCACCGCCATGATAGCCACTCTGATCGCAGAGCCTGCTGGGGATGTGGGACTCGAGTCCCGGAGGGAAAATCTTTGTGTGACCGATGTTATGCCCAGGCGGTTGGGGAAAAAGATACGGAAAACCAGCGTATGGAATCCCTGGTGAAGTGTGTCGTGCAGCAGTCGCTTAGAGACATGGATGTTTCTCAAACGTTAAGTCAATCCACGACTGCGTCTGGTCCCCAGGCTGACGAGGCCCGTGATGATCCAGGTACGTCCCAGCCCTACGGGGCTTCTGATGAATCCTCCGGAGGCAAGTTCCCAGGCGAGGAGGATATTGGGAATTAAGGAGGCTCTTAAGTGGGAAGACTCATCCACCCCCCCCCCCCCCCCAGCTAAACAGAAGAAATTCTTCAAACAGCTGGGTAAAGAACGTCCAAACTTCCCTCTACTTACCGAGCTGAAGGATATTATAGAGGAAGAGTGGAGCAAGGTGGATAGGAAGTCTTCCATGACCAATAAAACATCCAGGCTATATCCCTTTAAAATGGAAGAGGTGAAGCATCTAGAGAACGCTCCGCTTGTAGATGCGGCTTTGATGCGCCTGGCTAAACATGTTACTCTCCCGTTGGAAGTTTCGTGTCCTTTAAGGATGGTCTGGAGAGAAAGATTGACCAAGACCTAAGAGAATCTATGGTCTTGCCGGAATGGCCTGTAAACCAGCTTTAGCCCTAGCGGCCATGTCCAAGACCATGGAGGCTTGGACCGAAAATGTAGACTCCTTCCTAAAAGGGGTTTCTGAACAGTTGGCTAGGAGTTCGGCAGCAGCAGAACTGAAGCTTGCGGCAGTCTTCCTGGGGGAGGCATCCATTGACCTGATCCGTCTGCTGGCACGCATTATGCTGTCCTCAGTCATGGCTAAGCGAGCATTGTGGCTACGTCCCTGGCTCGCTGACCCGGCTTCCAAGCAAGCTTGGTGTAAAATTCCCTTTGAGGGATCTACTTTATTTGGCAACAAGCTGGATGACGCTACACGCGTGCTACAGGCGGTAAGTCGGGCTTCCTTCCCCAGGACAGAAGGCTGCTCGGTCGGACGAAGCCCCAGTTTAAATGGCGCAATCCAGAGCGTTTAAGAGATGCACGCTCCTACAAGCCTGGAAGGGACTTCAGGAGGAATTGGAGCAGAGGGCAGAGTTCCTTTCGTAAGTCCGTCAAGAACCAGTCATCTGGTGGACGTGAGCCAGCCAAATCCTTCTGAGATTGTGCCCGCTCAGGCACGTCTGGGTGGCCTCGATCTCGGACTACTGGGTTGTCAAGGCGGTCTCGCCAGGTCACAGTTGGACCTTCTCCAGTATTCCTCCTCCCAGGTTCGTGTCCACCCTACTTCCTCATTTGGAAGAACAAAGACAAGTACTGCTTTCCTGCAAGGAACTATTGAAGACTCAGGGTGCAGTAGTTCAGATACCAAAAGAAAGAACGGTTTCATGGAATCTACTCCCCCCTCTTCTTGGTACAAAAGAAAAGTGGATCTTGGTGCCCGGTAATAGATCTAACCTATCTAAATCAATTCATAGAGTACGGGAAATTCAATATGTAAACCCTCTTAACTATACAGCAAGCCATCCAACCATGGGATTGGATGATCTCGATCAACTTAAAGGACGCTTACTTTCACGTCCCGATAGAGGAAGGCTTCCAAAAATTCCTAAGATTCCATGTCGGTCAAGACCATCTACAATTTATTTGCCTCCCCTTCGGGTTGACGACCTCCCCTCTGGTTTTTTCAAAAGTGCTCCTGGCAGTCGTGGCCCTGATCAGGTTAAAAGGGGTAAGGCTGTACCATTACTTGGACGACCTTCTGGTTCTGTCACAAGACAGAGGGAACATCGAGAACAGGTGATTTCTACACTGTCCAGTTTCGGGTGGCTTCTGAACATAGAAAAGAGTCACCTAGAACCAAAGCAACGTCTGATTTATTTGGGAGCCCAGTTCGACACTCTTCAGAGTACGATCTCTCTTACAGTGGAAAAAATTCCAACTATACGGGAAAGGGTCTCTCGAGCTCTACACACCCAGCATCTAAAGGCCTCTCAGTGCCTCAAGATCATAGGAACGATGGTCGCTACGACTCCTATGGTCAAGTGGGCCTTGTGGAGATTATGCCCGTTCCAGTCGGGTTTTCTCAGACAATGGAAAACAGGAAGCAAAAACCAAAATATACGTATAACTTCAACAATGAGGAACAGCCTCTTCTGGTGGCTCCAGGGCAGGAATCTGCTGATGTGTCACTCAATCACCCCCATCTCCTGGGTGACAGTTACGACCGATGCCAGTGGGACCGGTTGGGGGGCTCTCTGTGGGTCGAACTTTGCTCAGGGCAAATGGGACCCAGGTCTCCCTTTTTTCCGGGGTCGAATATCTTGGAACTCCGAGCAGCATGGTGCGCTCTCCAGCACTTCTCTCATCTTCTGAAGGGGAAATCAGTGTTGTTAGGGATGGACAACACCACAGCTGTTTCTTACGTAAAAAGTCAAGGGGGCACTCGGAGCCCTACTCTCCTCCGGGAAGTAGAACCCATCCTAATATGGGCACAGAAAAACCTGGTAAACATCTCGGCAGTTTTTGTCCCAGGGGTTCAGAACTCGCAAGCGGACTTCCTGTCACGCACTCAGTTGGACAACAACGAATGTCCCTCCACGTTCAATCTTTCGAGTGGATCCTGTCACTGGGGGTCAATCCCGAGGTAGACCTATTCGCCTCCCCCTGCAATTTCAAGATGGAGAAGTTTTACACACGGAGTCGCTGCAGCCAGGCCTTTGGGATAGATGCCCTAACGGACCAGTGGAAGTTCAAGAGATCATATGCCTTCCCTCCACTTCCAGTAATTCTCAGATTCCTTCAAATGGAACCAGTAGGGGTGGTGACAATAGCTCCTTATTGGCCCAACAGGCCTTGGTTCCCCCTCTTAGTCCAACTCAGCGCTCGGAAGCCGTTACCTCTCCCTCTCAGGCCGGACCTTCTTTCTCAGGGTGCGGTACTGCACCTTTGCACGGCCGTACTGAGACTGATGGTCTGGTTCTTGAGAGGAAGAGGCTAGAGTCTATCGGATGTGCTTCGAGAGTAATTTCTACCCTAATGAGCTCAAGGAGATCGAGCACGAACAAGGTCTATGGCAGAATCTGGTCCAAGTTTGTAGACTTTTGCTCTTCCACGGATAGATCTTTTGAACATCCAGGAGTCCAGGACATTCTCGGGTTTTTGCAAACTGGCCTTGATCTTCCTTTGTCTATAGGCTCCCTCAGGGTGCAAGTTTCGGCTTTGTCGGCCTTCTCCGGTACCTCCTGGGCAGTTCATCCACTGATCCATCAGTTTTTTCGAGGGGCCTCAAGACTTAAGCCCCAAAGGAAGCCTAGATTCCCCAAATGGGATCTTCCCCTTGTCCTTGACTCAATTTGTGGACTAAGTACATTGGGGCCATCCCCGCTTTCCATCAAGGACTTTTCAGCAAAGGTAGCTTTTCTAGTAGCGGTTACTTCGGCCAAAAGAGTCTCGGAAATTGGGTCTCTGGGCTTCGAAGAACCCTTTTTGACTTTTTTCCCGGACCGAGTGGTCCTCATTCCTATGTTGGGTTCCAACCCAAAGGTGACTTCGGTGTTCCATCAGAACCAAGAGATCGTTCTACCTACCTTCAAGTCACCAGGATCCGATGATATTCATCCTTTGGATGTTGGGGAAGCTCTGAAAGAATACCTTCTAATCACTTCCGCCTTCAGGCGTTCCGATCATCTCTTTATACTGCACTCAGGCAGCAACAAGGGGAACAAAGCTTCAATCAGGACTCTGGCATCCTGGATCGTAAGAACCATACAACAAGCTTATAGGGCTAAGGGCTTGGCTCCTCCTGAGGCGGTGACAGCACACTCTACCAGAGGAATGGCTACTTCGTGGGCGGCGGCCCGGCATGTGGCTCCTGATACCATCTGCAAGGCAGCTTCTTGGGCCTCTATTAATACGTTCATGTCGCATTATTGCATTGAACCTGCTTCCTTGTCTTCTGTAAACTTTGGTTTAAAAATCCTTTTGGCTGATATGTCAAATTAAATATTTTCTGTTTAAAGCATACCCACCCGTGTGGCCGGCTAGTTATTTCCCACACGTAGGCTGCCATGGAGTCTGTCAGGAAAAAGGAAAATTTATTATCAAATACTTACCGTAATTTTCCTTTCCTGATGGACTCCATGGCAGATGGAGTTCCCACCCATGAGTCTTATGAGTAGGCTAGTTACGGAACACAGTATGGAGGGGTGAGTGCTCATTTATGGGAATGGGGTCCTATAGCATTGGAGAGGAGGCGGGGTTAACCCGCACGTAGGCTGCCATGGAGTCCATCAGGAAAGGAAAATTACGATAAGTATTTCATAATAAATTTTCCTTTTTCTAATTTTCTGAAGTGCAAAAGTAGGTAGAACCATGTTATCTGCATGGCCCAATAATCAAGTTACATGTTTATAACAGATTTGGCCATCCATTACAACAGGCAAGTCTGATAAACATTTGGCTTTTATGACAAACCTACAGATCATATTGTCAGCTATATCAGAATTTGATCGCTAACCTCATTTACAGGCCTATGAGGCCTTAAAATGACTGCTTTTTTCATTCAAGGTCTCGTATAGCTATTTAGGTGTGGCCTATTTATTGACAGAGTGGGCCTTAACATTTTTACTGTAACTGCGAGGCCTGCCATTCTAAAAAAAAAAAGATTTTCAGTCAAGCTTTTTGTTAGGTAATTTTTTTTTTTTTGTATTTATTTATTTATTTTGGACACTGGTTATAAACAGTGTGAATGAATTTACATTTTTCATAGATTTTTTGTCATATGTTATAAGGCACTCTTTCTGTGTTTTTTGCTGAACCAATAATCATACATTAAATGGGACTCTATCCTTGGTTTTTGCTGAACCAGTGTTTTACAGCATATGAGATTGCAGCCCCAAAAGAGGGAGAAACAAAGGACACGAGACAAAAATGTGTTACATTTTTATTTTATTTCAACACAGTTTGTAAATAATCCAAATATATTTTAGTTTAATTTCACCAAACGAATGAAAGGTCCCAACCCTTCTGGCTTCTATCCAATTATCATCCAATTATTATTATCCAATTATTATCATTTTGGATTATTTTCCCCTTTTAGTACATTTATGTGATCAGGAACCTTCTTGAAGCTGACTTATAATGCTGCATGCCGATTAACTTATTTATTATAGCTACTTCCAGTATAAGCCAAGAGGACATTTATGTCTGATTGTGCAAAGAGCAAAGCTAGTCAGGACAAGGCCTTATGTACACTGCTGCTGGTAAACGGACATTTAAGAGCAGTTGGGCGTTTTTTTCAGCTGCCCCTGAACTCTCCTCTATGTTATCTTATCAGCACATGTACACTGAGTCATTTATAGTCCTTTCCAGGCAGTTGAGTTTAGAAGCATTTTTTGGAAAGCAAAAAAATTGCGTTCAAGACGGATGTTCAGACGCATTTGAAACGGCAAATGCCTGTAACAGCTTTTAAAAACGCGTGTAAACCCGGTTTAGCCACGTTTCGTTTATAGGAGTTTTTAATGGAGATACATTTCTGACCATTTGCAATGCAAAAAACACTTCTAAGTGCAAATGCGGCTGAACGCTGCACAATGGACGTTTTTAAAGGTCGGTTAGTAGCTGTCAAGTTACATCGTTCAGGAGAGGTTTTAAAACGTCCCGTGTAGATGTGTTTACCTTGTTAAAGTGGTGTTTCCACCAAAAAAAAAAAAAATAGCTTAAAATTCATAAAAAAATAATAATAAATAATAATTGGAAAAAAAGAGTTTTTTACTCACCTCTAAATGCCTGTTGCTAGGGGGTCCCTCGTAGTCTGCCTCCTTCAGTTCCCGGGCACTGACATCACTTCCCCTCGCCGCAGTCAGTTATCTGGGACACTTGACAGGTCCCACAGCCGGGTGCCCACAGTAAGAATGCCGGTGCCGCGAGCGGACCGGGGAACAGGGGGGGGGGGGGCTTCGTTTCCCTGCATCGCTGGACCCTGGGACAGGTAAGTGTCGATTATTAAAAGTCAGCAGCTGCAGTATTTGTAGCTGCTGACTTTTAAAAAAAACATTTAAGGGGCACCCCACTTAAACAACTCACCTGTTCAGCACAGGCAAGGCTTCAGTATAACCAGAAACATTTTTTTTTTCTTCCTTAAAATGTAAATTTTTCTAGCACTTTTTAAAGCTGTTTATCTACTGACACATAAATTATAATAGAATGGCAAAAAACAAGGCTCCATAAGAGATACATAAATGGATTGGTTAATTTGTTTTTCTCAATTATGAGGATGGCTTTTATTTTGGCTATAAACTGTATTATGAATGTACTTTATTATCATTGCTTGTATTGACTATTTCACAATTTTTTTTTATCAATCCTTAGTGTTTGATGTATTCCTGCTTAATAGGATAGCAGCAGTCTGGCATGCCATATAAAGTAAGTTAGGCTTATGGTGACTGTGTCATTCCTTTAGTTGTATATAGTAAATAATTAGCACTGCCTATATATTAATGGAACTGTATTTATTGTACTGCTTCAGGTAATCTAGTCTTAAAGAAGCAGAAATAAGCCTTAAGCCCTCACTGTGTGAGTGACTGACCCCTGTCGACCAATAAAGTCTTTAAAATTATGGGAATTTTTGTATCATATAACTTTATAAGTAAGGTTGCATGATCCAACCTTTAAATCAGTGCACCATTCTAGAAAGTGTACAGATTATAGCTATTGTCTTTGCTAGAATCAAAGGGTCTGCCTCTTTTGTAAAGTGGTATAGTTACAGGAACAAAGAACCCTTAAAATATAGGTTGGATTTTATTATGAAATGTCTCATGAACTTATCAAAAAATGAAGATACTGCAGATGAAGCTAGTATAATGCTAGTTAACTTTAGCTGCACACAAAAAGTTTAATAATCACCTTGAAAGAACATGAAACACTTGGCCACTTAGTGTCTCCCTAGCCTAAAATGGCTGAGTGCAAAACAAGTAGCAACTGAAGGCACTTGATCTTAGCCAAAAGGCAGAGAAGTGATATTGAAGGCATATAAGGTGGTCAATACTGAAAAAAATTTCAGGTCTTTAAGGAGTTTAATAACCCCTTGAAATTTTCCAAATTTTGTCATGTTACAGACAAAAACGTAAATGTATTTTATTGGGATTTTATGTGATAGACCGACACAAAGTGGCACATAATTGTGAAGAGGAAGGAAAGTGATAAATACTTTTCATTTTTTTTTTTTACAAATAAATATTTGAAAAGTCTGGCTTGCATTTGTATTCAGCCCACTTTAGTCTAATACCCCTAACTAAAATCTAGTGGAACCAATTGCCTTCATAAGTCACCTAATAAGTAAATAGAGTCCACCTGTGTGTGATTTAATCTCAGTAAAAAAACAGCTGTTCTATAAAGCCCTGAGATGTTTGTTAGAGAACCTTAGTGAAAAAACAGCATCGTGAAGGCAAAGGAACACGCCAGACAGGGATAGTTGTGGAGAAGTTTAAAGCAGGATTAGGTTATAAAAAAATATCCCAAGCTTTAAACATCTCACAGAGCACTGTTCAATTCATCATCTGCAAATGGAAAGAGTATGGCACAACTGCAAACCTACCAAGACATGGCCGTCCACCTAAACTGACAGGCCGGGCAAGTAGAGCATTAATCAGAGTAGCAGCCAAGAGTTACCCATGGTAACTCTGGAGGAGCTGCAAAGATCCTCAGCTCAGGTGGGAGAATCTTTCCACAGGACAACTATTAGTCGTACACTCCACAAATCTGACCTTTATGGAAGAGTGGCAAGAAGAAAGCCATTGTTGAAAGAAAGTCATAAGTCCCGCTTGCAGTTTGTGAGAAGCCATGTGGGGGACACAGCAAACATTTGGAAGAAGGTGCTCTGGTCAAATAAGACCAAAATTGAACTTTTTGGCCTAAAAGCCAAACGCTATGTGTGGCGGAAAGCTAACACTGCACATCACCCTGAACACACCATCCCCACCGTGAAACATGGTGGTGGCAGCATCATGTTGCGGGGATGCTTTTCTTCAGCAGGGAAGCTGGTCAGAGTTGACGGGAAGATGGATGGAGCCAAATACAGGACAATCTTAGAAGAAAACCTGTTAGCCCCCGTACACATGGTTGGAAATTCCGACGGAAAATGTCTGATCGGACCATGTTGTCGGAAAATCCGCCCGTGTGGGGGCTCCATTGGAGATCCTGCTCTCAAATTTTCCGACAACAAAATCCGATCAGACTTTGTCCGATCGTGTGTAGGGAATTCCAACGGATAAAGTGCCACGCATGCTCAGATCAAATTATGAGACCAAAGCTATTGGTTACTAGACTCTACGTAGTTCCGTCGTACGCAACAAACGTCACCACGTTCAGAATGATCGGATTTTCCGACAACTTTGTCCGACCGTGTGTATGCAAAATCCGACGGATTTTGTGGTCGGAATTTCCAACGTGTGTATGGGGGCTTAGAGTCTGCAAAAGTCATGGAACCTTCCAGCAGGACAACGACCCTAAACATACAGTCAGAGCTACAATGGAATGGTTCAGATAGAAGCATATTGATGTGTTATGCCGCGTACACACGAAGGGACTTTCCTGCGGGATTATCCGCTGGACTCAAGTCCACCGGACAATCCCCTCGTGTGTGGGCGTCGGCGGACTTTTTGGCGCCAAAAGTCCGGCGGACTAGGTTTTAAGTTTTGTTTTAAAATTGTCCGCTGGACTTGGCAGTCCGGCGGACAAACCCGCCGTTAGTATGCTAGACCGCCGGACTTTTGAAATGAACGGACTTGCCGTTCATCGGAAAGTCCGTTCATTTAGCACGTGACTTCAGGTATACGTAGCTAGCGTAGGCAATGAATGCCGCCGCGCTAGCCGTCACCTGGCATGGATTTAAAGGGAGTCCCCACGCCAAAAAACGGCGTGGGGGTCCCCCCCAAATCCATCTAGACCCTTATCCGAGCACGAAGGCCAGGAAAGGGGTGGGGACGAGCGAGCGCCCCCCCTCCTGAGCCATACAGGCCGCGTGCCCTCAACATGGGGGGTGCCCTGGGGAAAGGGGGGCCCGGCCCCCCACCCCAAAGCACCTCCCCATGTTGATGAGGACAAGGGCCTCTGACAACCCTGGCCATTGGTTGTCGGGGTCTGCGGGCGGGGGGCTTATCGGAATCTGGGAGCCCCCTTTTATAAGTACCCCTACCCATTCACCTAAGTGTAAAATGTAAAGTAAAAAACCACACAATTTTGAAAAAATATTTTATTGCACTGCTCCGGGGGTCTTCTTCCGTCTTGGGGGTCTTCTCGCCAGACTCCTCCGCCATTTACCTAGCTCTTTTACCGAGCTACCTTCTTCGTCGTCGCCGCCGTCGTCTGGGGGTCTCGATCCGCCTTCGGGGTCTTCCGGGGTCTCTTCTGTTCTTGCTGCGGTTGTCGTTTTCCGCGCCGCCGGTGCCGTCTTCTTCTTCTTCTTCCGATGTTGACCCGTCGCTGGCCGGAATGCCAGAGCCGCGCTGTGTTGGGACTTATATAGGGACAAGGGGACAGGGTCACATGCTCATATCACATGGTGACCCCGCCCCCCTGTGATGTCACAGTCCCAGCATCCTCCGGGACTGTGACATCACAAGGGGGCGGGGTCACCATGTGACATGAGCATGTGACCCTGTCCCCTTGTCCCTATATAAGTCCCAGCACAGCGCGGCTCTGGCATTCCGGTCAGAGAGAGCGACGGGTCAACATCGGTAGAAGAAGAAGAAGGCGGCGCCGAAGGCGGATCGAGACCCCCAGACACGACGGCGGCGGCGACGACGAAGAAGGAAGCTCGGTAAAAGAGCTAGGTAAATGGCGGAGGAGTCCGGCGAGAAGACCCCCAAGACGGAAGAAGACCCCCGGAGCAGTGCAATAAATATTTTTTCAAAATTGTGTGTTTTTTTACTTTACATTTTACACCTTAGGTGAATGTGTACCCCATACTCATTCACATAGGGTGGGGGGCCAGGATCTGGGGGCCCCCTTATAAAAGGGGGCTCCCAGATTCGATAAGCCCCCCGCCCGCAGACCCCGACAACAATGGCCAGGGTTGTCGGGAAGAGGCCCTTGTCCTCATCAACATGGGGACAAGGTGCTTTGGGGTGGGGGGGCAAGGGCACCCCCCATGTTGAGGGCACGCGGCCAGGCTCAGGAGGGGGGGCGCTCGCTCGTCCCCACCCCTTTCCTGGCCTGCCGGGCTGCGTGCTCGGATAAGGGTTTGAGATGGATTTGGGGGGACCCCCACGCCGTTTTTCGCCGTGGGGAGTCCCTTTAAATCCATGCCAGGTGATGGAGCTAGCGCGGTGGCATTCACTGCCTACGCTAGCTACGTATACCTGAAGTTACGTTCTAAATGAACGGACTGCTCCGTATGTGGGCAAGTCCGTTCATTTTCAAAAGTCCCGCGGACTTTTCCCGCGGATTGTCCGCCGGAGAAGTCGGGCCATGTGTGGGCAAGTCACACGCTTGGAAGTCCGGGCGTGTGTGGGGAAGTCCCCGCTGGACTAAGTCCGGCGGACAATCCGCTGGACTAGGTCCGGCGGACAAAGTCCGAACGTGTGTACGGGGCATTAGAATGACCTAGTCAAAGTCCAGACCTAAAACTTGAAAATTGTTGTTCACAGACGCTCTCCATCCAATCTGACAAAGCTATTTTGCAAAGAAGAATGGGCAAAAATGTCACTCGTGCAAAGCTGGTAGAGACATCCCCAAAAAGACTTGCAGCTGTAATTGCAGTGATGGTTCTACAAAGTATTGACTGAATACAAATGCACGCCACATTTTTCACATTTATTTGTAAAAAATGTTGAAAACCATTTATCATTTTCCTTCCACATTATGTGCCACTTTGTGTTTGTCTATCACATAAAATCCCAATAAAATACATTTATGTTGTAACATGACAAAACATGGAAAATTTCATGGGGTATGAATACTTTTTCAAGGCACTGTATATTAACTTCTGATACTGTTCAGCCACTGATTGTCATATAGAATTATAGAATTACTAAAATGTGTACTATTATAACCCTTTAATGCTTTAGGAAATTTAAAAAAAAGTAAAACACTTATTTATTAATCTTAATATAATTGTTATCATTAGTACAAAGATCCTTTAAAGCTGAACTCCATGCAAACAGCTAAATACAGATGAACTACACAAATTGGAGATGTTTTCCCAGCCAAAGGATTATGATTTCTGTCCATCCAGTCTTATTACTTACACAGCTCTTCCACAAGGCACAATTAATGCCTTGGCAAGGAAGGCAACCTGAACTTTCCCTGCAGCAGACGCACCTTCACCAACATGTCTCTCACCACCCCTACCCTGTGACTGGGCAGAGAAAGGAGAAGCGGCATACTCACAAGATCAGCTCTGTCACTCTGCTCCCCTCTCCTATCAGCATGCTCCTTTTACTGCAACATTAATTGATACTTTTACTGCATCACGTACCCTCCTCACACCCAAGCTTTTACCAAGTCAAATTCAGGTACTTACTGTACACTGCTACATTTATTGAAGTATTAATACAGAGCTACATAAATCTGTGCTTTTTGAATCTGCATTTGCCTGGAGTTCAGCTTTAAAATGTGTATAACGCATGTTGATGAATGATATAAATACGAAAATATAGCATGCTGTGTAGTGAAAAAGAAATGCTATTTTTTATTGTAATGTAAATAAATATTGCAGGTATCATTGAAATGTGTACAGCTGTGAGGTTATCATATTCTGTTCTACAATGACCACCACCACTGTGCACAAGACAGTCATTTTACAGATGACCTGACACTATGAACTAGTATTTTGCATCAGAGAATATTGCATGCTGAGATATGGCAGCAAGCTTCAGATGGGGCAGGTTAAAGCAGCTCATCAGAAAAAAAAACATGAAATCACAGAGATTTCAATCATTTCATTGTCTTTTTGTATTTTTTCCCCATTTACCTCCTTCGATCGCCTGCTTTGCACTTTGGAAAAGGTAGAAAATCAGTATCCTTACTAACACAAGGGCAAATTATTAATATTGTGGGTCCAAGCAGAAACAGCAGAGCATGGTTTTTGTGCCAACTAATTATAACACCCAAAAAAGTCCGGAGCAAAGAGACAAAACTGAGCTCCGTTCTCTGGATTACAAGATGTGCTTGTAACCGGATCAGCCACGGCTGCCCAAGGCCTAGCGGGATATGTCTAGCTTCAGGGTTGCATTCACTATGTAAACGGACCATATTAAATGGGTCACACTTGAGGCCCTACAGTGTATGTCAAGAAAGTTGACCACCAACTTCCTAGACTCTCCTACTTTTCCCTCATGGCTCATTGTGTTTTGTGGCCTCGTCCAGAACCCTACATTGCCCAGGCAGTTTATTCACCTATGGCTGCACTCCCGCTCCCCTGTTGATTACATCAGTGGTACTCCATTGAATTCATTTCTTGGGTATTCTTGACACATGTAACCATAATTGTGCTAGAAATGATGTACCTAGTGAATTAACATTCATTGAATGTGTTTCTATTTATTTCAAGCTCTCTTATAAAAGAAAAGAGTTATTAAAAAAAAGTTATAGAAAATACTTGTAATATTTATCTGATGTTATTCCATGGTAGCGTAGAAAATTAACTTTTATTGTAAAGCTTGACAAGGAAAGGTCTCTCCTTGTGGTTCTTATTTTTATAACACTTCTGTTGGTTCCTGTTAATAATATTACAAACATTTCTGGTTTATATTAAATTGGAATCAGGATTATCTCCACACTACTGGCAGCTGGAATAGAAACTGTTATTGTCTTAAAGTGGTTGTAAACCCCATTCATGAAATCTGACCTGGGTACATATATCTGTAGTGTTTACTTATCTCTCTCCAAAGCTCTAAGTCCTGTGTCTTCTGAAGCTTCGTTCCTCTGTTATCAGCATGATAACTTCTGACAAGTTCTCCGACAATTGAGCTAAAAGCAGCTGGAAATTTGTGTTGGGGAGGGAACTTAGAGATAGAGAAGCAGAGAGCTTGTCTATTCATAGTACAGCTCTGCATGTTCCTTCCTTTGGAGGAGGGGGTGTGTGCCTTTCCTCCAATCATCTCTCACACAGTGTATTCCCGGACTCCACACCCACTGCTGAATAAGGAAGAAAGATTTGTAACACGATGAGCACATTCTAAAGAGTGTAGAAAGCTGAAGACAGCCGATACAGTACATGCCGCCGATATTGTGTCAATCTTGCCGCTGTTATCGGCGAGATTGACACCCACGAGCCCCTCCCGCTCGCCGCGGCCAATACATTCCCTATGGATACGCTGCATCTCGTGGGGGCAGCAAGCGTGAGAAGCATAGCCTCGCAAGGGTTATTTCCAGCGCGATCGCATTGCGCTGGAAACACAATATCGGCGGCAGGTACTATATACAAGTAAAACTAATGTAGGGAGATTTGTTTAATCTCTGTGTATCATCAGAGGCTGTTCACTTCACTGGGTATATGTGAGGTTTACATCCACTTTAAGGCTTGTTTAAAAACTCAGAAATCCAATGTATACTAGTATGGATTTCTTTGCGTAAGTAAACTAATCATTTATTAAAAGAGGTTAATAAATCTTTAAATATTTAAAGACGTATAGAGGTTTTCATAGCTTCTGGAAATGCTGGTTGCCTGGCTGTCATGCTGATCTAAAGGCTTTGGGCCTGTAAGTTATAACCATAGAACAAATATCATGTCCTCCCACCTCTGACTGCAATGGTTTTGTGGCAATTTTATAGTTGTTACAGTTCAGTGACTGAGACACCATAGTAGCTAGCATTTCAGTAGGGGACCTTATTTCTCCCAGCACTTTTCCTTTATTCTATTTTTATCCTAAAACTTTTTGTTTTAAAGTCATAATGTCTCATATAACATATTAAAACAAATATGTAATTTGTGCATGCAGGATAAAGCAACAGGTGTGCTAACATCCTTCCCTTTTCAGAAGCATATACTTACCTTTTCATTTGATCCCTCACCACTCTGTTAAAATGTCAAGAGAGGGAACCCACTACTTCCAAGTCTGAAGGAGCCTGTGGTTCACACCATGTGACAGCACTAGGCCGATCAGCAAACACTTTCACTTAGAGAGAGTCAATAACACTGTGTAACCCTTTCAAATGTTAAGTTATGCCCTGTACACATGACCGGTTTTCCCGTCGGAATAAACCCTTGAAGGTTTTTCCGACGGAATTCCAACGGAATTCTGCTGAAACTGTCTTGCGAACACACCATCACACCAAAGTCAGACTGTCAAGAATGCGTTGACGAACAACACGTACGACGGGACTAGAAAAGGGAAGTTCAATAGCCAGTACCCAATAGCTGCCGTCTCATACTTGCTTCGGAGCATGTGTCATTTTTGGTACGTCGGAATAGCATACAGATGAGCGGTTTTCCCGATAGGAATTGGTTCCGTCGGAAAAATTTAGAACATGTTCTCTTTCTAGGTCCGTCAGAATTTTCGCCGTAAAAAGTCAGATGGGGCATACACACGATCGGAATATACGATGAAAAGCTCCCGTCTGACTTTTTCTGTCGGACATTCCGCTCGTGTGTACACAGCATTAGATGAATGTTTGAGGTTATTTAGAGCTCCATAAAGTATAATTCTGTAAATATTCTGTGTAACCATTATAACTTATGGGTTGATGTAGCTACCTTGTGACCATTGATACCTGTAGAAATTTGGTTAGCCAAATTGTACATGCTTTTGGGTGTTTATTTTACACTGAAGATTTTAAATAAATGGCGTTGTACCCTCTTTTGGGGGTAGTTTGCCAACTCCAAACAAACAATTCATAATTAGCAATGGTATTGATATTTATGGACAAAATGACACTGTCTGCCAGACCTGTCATACTAAGTACTGCTTGCTTCTGTTCTGTGCCAAATATTAAAATGTAAAATTTTTTAGCAAAATGATTCCATGTATGTAAACAGCAGTTAAACTGAAGTTCTTTTGACAATGAATTATATGCTGAAATGTTTAAATAAACTGATGAAATTTGATATTAAAAAGAGTTTTGTTTCCTTTCAAAATAATTTGAAATAACTGGCCATTATCTCGGTATTCACTGGCTTGCACTCTAGTTCTGCTTTTATATTTTGGAACATTTGACCATTGCCAAGTGATAGAATAATTCAATGTGAGGAATACATCTACGTCAACAATGGTAATCTGTTTTCAACCAATGATCTTCTCCTAAGGCTGGGTTCACACTATTGCGAATTGGATGTGTGTTGTCCGCATCCAATTCGCAATAGCAGGAGATTTTGACCCACTCTTTATAGAGCCGGTTCACACATCTCCACAGCGGCTCCGGTGCAAATTTTCAGGTCCGAATTCAGCCAAAAATTCGGGCTGAAATTGGACCTCAAACATTGGAATGGGGACACACCAGACCCCTGCTTTAAGCGAATGCGAAGATAGTGTAAACCCAGCCTTAATGTTTAAAATCTAGGTATAATTCTTTCACTCTTAAAAAAACTTTTATAGATAAGGAAATAAATATTTCTAAACCCAAAAGTTATACACATTTGCCTAAACTGAACTCTGTGTCTTTCAAGATTTCTTTCCATTTAAACATCAATAGGTTAAAGCCCACCTACAGCTATACATTTCATTGTTTGGTGTTAAACTAGATTTTTATTATTGTCTGTATCTCCCACTAGGTATATTTCCTTTCACTTCCTGCACTGACAACTGAGTGCCAGCGGTTCAATCAGTAAAAGAAAACTTCTTCCATGGGAACACAACAATACAATTCTGAAAGAGGTTTTAATCTATCTCTTCTGTGGCAAGATTGTAAAAAGAAAATTACAAAACACAACTCTTCTTGATGGAAACCTATGAAATGTGCACATACCCTGTTGCAAAGCATAAGCACAGTTCCAATGTTCAGTCATTGGTCAGCCATGCTTCTGAAGTCACCCCCTAAAATGTCCTCTGCAACTTACTGGCAGACTAGTAACCTGACAGAAATCTATAAACTGCACATCTACCGCCATATTGAGAAAGAAATGTTCAAAGTTTCCACCATCATTTCTGAGAAGATATATTGGGTAGTTTCTTCAAAAACATGGTAGACTATTTTCATATACTTCCCATCTACACAAAAAGGGTACTGATTTACCAAACAACATACAGTATCTCACAAAAGTGAGTACACCCCTTACATTTATGTAAATATTTTATTATATCTTTTCATGTGACAACACTGAAGAAATTACACTTTGCTACAATGTAAAGTAAAGTATTGAGTGTACAGCTTCTATAACTGTGTAAATTTTCTGTCCCCTCAAAATAACTCAACACACAGCCATTAATCTCTAAACCGCTGGCAACAAAAGTGAGTACACCCCTAAGTGAAGATGTCCAAATTGGGACCAAAGTGTCAATATTTTGTGTGGCCACCATTATTTTCCAGCACTGCCTTAACCCTCTTGGGCACGGAGTTCACCAGAGCTTCACAGGTTGCCACTGGAGTCCTCTTCCACTCCTTCATGACGACATCACAGAGCTGGTGTTAGAGACCTTGTGCTCCTCCACCTTCCATTTGAGGATGCCCCACAGATGCTCAATAAGGTTTAGGTTTGGAGACATGTTTGGCCAGCCCATCGCCATTACTCTCAGCTTCTTTAGCAAGGCAGTGGTCGTCTTGGAGGTGTGTTTGGGGTCGTTATAATGTTGGAATACTGCCCTGCAGCCCAGTCTCCAAAGGGAGGGGATCATGCTCTGCTTCAGTATGTCACAGTACGTGTTGGTATTCATGGTTCCCACAATGAATTGTAGGTCCCCATTTCCAGCAGCACCCATGCAGCTCCAGACTATGACACTCCCACCACCATGCTTGACTGTGGGCAGACACACTTGTCTTTGTACTCCTTACCTGGTTGTTGCGACACACGCTTGACACCATCTGAGCAAAATACGTCTTTCTTGGTCTCATCAGACCACAGGACATGGTTCAGTAATCAATGTCCTTAGTCTGCTTGTCTTCAGCAAACTGTTTGCCGGCTTTCTTGTGCATCATCTTTAGAAGCGGCTTCCTTCTGTGACAACAGCCGTGTAGACCAATTTGATACAGGTTGCAGCGTATGGTCTGAGCACTGACATGCTGACCCCCCCACCCCTTCAACCTCTGCTGCAATGCTGGCTGCACCCATATGTCTAATTCCCAAAGACAACCTCTGGATATGAAGCTGAGCACGTGCACTCCACTTCTTTGGTCGACTATGGCGAGGCCTCTTCTGAGTGGAACCCGTCCTGCTGTATGGTCTTGGCCACTGTGCTGCAGCTCAGTTTCAGGGTCTTGGCAATCTTCTTATAGCCTAGGCCATCTTTACGTAGAGCAACAATACATTTTTTCAGATTCTCAGAGAGTTCTTTGCCATAAGGTGCCATGTTGAACTTCCAGTGACCAGTATGAGAGCGATAACACCAAATGTAACACACCCGCTCCCCATTCACACCTGAGACCTTGTAACACTAACGAGTCACATGACACCAGGGAGGAAAAATGGCTAATTGGGCCCAATTTGGACATTTTCACTTAGGGGTGTACTCACTTTTGTTGCCAGCAGTTTAGACATTCATGGCTGTGTGTTGAGTTATTTTGAGGGGACAGACACATTTACACTGTTATACAAGCTGTACACTCACTACTTTACAGTGTAGCAAAGTATAATTTCTTCAGTGTTATCACATGAAAAGATATAACAAAATATTTACAAAAATGTGAGGGGTGTACTCACTTTTGTGAGATACTGTATATACAAAATATTCTCAACACCCTGCGTCGCCAACTGCCCAGGATACTTTCTGACCTTTCGAATGAACCTTCATATAGGTAGGTGTGTAAGGTGGACAATATATGCATCAGCACATGAGATGGTGGAGAGGGTAAAGCTGCATTATTGGAGGATACATGTGTTGGCACGCAGGCTGCATAGGGTAAAAAAAAATAAAAATGTGCCCATCCAACTTCCTATAACAGGGTGAAAAAGTTGCCTTTCTATCTCCATCATCTAAGAGTAGCATTGTCACCCTGTTGTGGACTACAATATGACATGTCATAACATCCATTGACGGCCACAGTATTTCATTGTTGATCATCTTCAGGAGTGGCAGGGTCCCAAGGCGTGCAACAATTGAAACCACATGGGATGGGATATTTGTATATCCTGATGTATTCAAAAAGGTTCTATAATACTTCCGTTACTTATACACATTTACATCACATTGAAATTGACAGTTGTAGAAGAAAGAGAAACAGCTATTTGATATAGCATACAATAAGAGAATACAAAATGGGGGTTGATTTACTAAAACTGGAGAGTACAAATCTAGTGCAGCTCTTATTAAGAAACCAATCAGCTTCCAGTTTTTTGGTCAAAGCTTAATTGAACAAGCTAAAGCTGATTGGCTACCATGCACAGCTGCACCAGATTTTGCACTCTTCAGTTTTAGTAAATCAACCCGATGACATCATTATGTAGATATATATTGTCATATTTTACATAATAAGTAATGTATAAGTGACTCAGAATCATATGAAAATAATAAACAGAGGACTTGGTTCCTATATGAGCTGCACACATCAGTAGCTTATATTCATATCTTTATTGTGCAGGTGTTCCGATAATATCAGGGAGGTTAAATTGAACAGTAAGTACAGAGATTAATTCATGCCAACTACACAAAGAATTTGGGACTGAAACAGCTGGATGGGGATTCTCTTTAATAGTGTAAGGATAATTGCTTTTAAAGATTAGTTTCCATGCAACAGTATTTTCTACAACTTTAAACTGCATTTTAATGAACAATGCAAGACGGAAACAAATTTATCGAAATCAGAGATCCTTGATGTCTAAAATGAAGGCGGTTTGTATTAAATAAAATTTTCTGCTTCAGAGAAAAAAATGAAAAACCTGTTTGTATGTGAGCACCCCACCCCAACCTTGCTGCTGATTGATATAAAGTGCAGTACAGGTTGCATAGTGTATGTATATGTATAGCCTTGCCTCAAAACCATCTTAAAAAAGCAGAAGGTTGATATGGCCAAACTGCATTGTTAAAAAAAAAAAAAAAATGCAGCTAATCCCTGATGTTCATTAGTACTGATAATATAGGTAAGGCTGGTAAAGTGGGTAGATCTCTGACAATCAGCAGATGGGAGCAGGATAAATATCCAAGAGTATTGGAGTGGATGCAAGATTTAAAAAATAATCTTAGATCCTCATGTTGTTACCAACCAGCAGCAGCTGTATAAGGGAAAAAAAAGCACATCGGCAATGGTTTAATTACTAATTAAAAGGCATTCATTATTAAAATGTACCATGGTATTTTATATAAATTATTATAAATAAGTGCAAATTGCTGAACTACCCCACGGATTAGGAGATAATCCAAAATCCGGTGTAAAAGTGAAATACCATATGTGTTATAAACAAGAGTTATGAAACTTATATACACCAAAACACATAAAAACGCCCTAAGGCCCAAATTAATAAAGTCTCAAAATCAGATAAATCAAGTGAAAAATTGAAAAAATAAATAAAGTTATAGGTAAATAGTGTCCAATCATATATATGGCAAAAATATATGTGGCATCCACCCGTGCAAATAAATGAAATAAAATAAACATATAAAAAATAGGGGAGGGTAAGAATATAAGGGGGAAGGGGGGGTACTTAGGGAAAGCACCCTAGGCCCCCTGTACAGAAATAATAGGAATAATTGTTAAAAGGTAATGGTTTAATTTGAAGAATGTTGGTTTCTCTTTACGCTGTAAATGAGAAGTGATATTATTAATAATTATTATTATTATTACGTATTGAAATGGAATTCTTTTCTTCTTTCTTGTTACTAATTCTTTTCTTCTTACTTGTTATTTTATTAATTTGGGTATTAACCACTTCAGCCCCGGACCAATTGGCAGCCAAAGGACCAGGCCCCTTTTTGCGATTCAGCACTGCGTTGCTTTAACTGACAATTGCGCGGTCGTGCGACGTGGCTCCAAAACAAAATTGGCGTCCTTTTTTTCCCCACAAATAGAGCTTTCTTTTGGTGGTATTTGATCGCCCCTGCAGTTTTTATTTTTTGCGCTATAAACAAAAATAGAGCGACAATTTCGAAAAAAAATGCAATATTTTTTGCTTTTTGCTATAATAAATATCCCCAAAAAATAAATAAAAAAACATTTTTTTTCCTCAGTTTAGGCCGATACGTATTCTTCTACATATTTTTGGTAAAAAAAAACGCAATTAGCGATTATTGATTGGTTTGCGCAAAAGTTATAGCGTTTACAAAATAGGGGATAGTTTTATAGCATTTTTATTAATATTTTTTTTTTTACTAGTAATGGCGGCGATCAGCGATTTTTATTGTGACTGCGACATTATGGCGGACACATCGGACATTTTTGACACATTTTTGGGACCATTGTCATTTATACAGCAATCAATGCTATTTAAATGCATTGATTCCTGTATAAATGACAGTTGTAGTGAAAGAGTTAACCACTAGGGGGAGGGGTTATGGGCTGTGACGTGTGTGTTTTTTTACATTAGGGGGCGGGGCTGACGTCATTGATCGGCTTTCCCGATGACCGGGAACAGCCAATCAATGACAGGCAGAGTAGGAAGCGTGGGGAGAGGTTTGTTTACACATACCTCTCCCCGTTCTTCAGCTCCGTAACCCGATCGCGGGACACCAGCGGCGATCGGGTCCGCTGGTCCCGCGGCCGGGGTCACGGAGCTCCCGACCGGGTCGCGCGACCCACGGGCAGGCATTTAAAGGGCCACGTACAGGTACGTGGTTTTGCCTGCCCGTGCCATTCTGTAGACGTATATCTACATGAGGCGGTCGGGAAGCGGTTAAAGAGGAAGTAAAACCCTGATGGGTTTACTTCCTCTTTGTTTCCCTGCAAAGGTACAGCATAATGGACTACTATGCATCGCATAGTAGCCCATTATGTGTCACTTACCTGACACAGGAGCCAGCAAAGTCACCGCTGTCCCCTTGTCTACGGAGCCTCCATCTTCTTGGTGGATCTTGCTGCTCCGGCGCTGTCATTCGACGGAGCCACTATGACGTCACTCCTGCGCATGCGCAAGGGAGATGTCACTCCTGCGCATGCGCAAGGGAGCCGCCACTCGCGGCATATCGCCGCTAACAGCGGCGCGCATGCGCCATAGACAGCGATGCCTGTCTTTTGGCAAGCCCTGCAATATGCAGGGCGAACATGGGGGAGTATGAGGGGAATGATCTTTCATCTGCAGGTTGCTATTGGTGAGTGCAGCAGGCTAGCAACAGCGCCTGATTGGTGGATGGCGGCGGGAGCGCTAAAGCCCGCGAAACGGGGCCCTTTAAGAGCGGATCGTCCGGCCTTACCTGTCTCTCTGAAGCAAGACCGGGACCCCCTACCCCTGCAGAGCTGACAGAAGAAGATGGAGGCTTCCAGAGACCGCGAGGCGCTGCTGCGCCGCCTAATAGAGAAGGCGGAGGGAGCCGGAGGAGAGGAGTGGCTACAGAGATGCCTGGAGGACAGCCCCAACATGGCTCCGCATGGTCCGCCCCTCAGCATGGCCGAGGATGTCACTGGGGAAAAGATGGTGGAGCCTACAGCCAGCATGCGCAGTCCGCGCCTACAACCAGCAAGGAGGAAGAAGAAAGCAAAGTCCTCTGCTTCTCCTGTCCCGCGGAAGAAGGGGAGAGCCAGCAGCATGCCTCTCAAGGACGCTGCCTCTACTGAGGAAGAAGCCAGTCAGCCAGCAGCTTCCAGCCTAAAGGAGGGGAGTTCGCCCAGTGGTGAGACATGTTACAACATCCCTATTAATGATATGTGTTTGTTAATGACTTCCTTATCTAGCCTTGTAAATGATCTTAAAGGGGTACACACAGGTGGTACTGAGGTAAAAAAGTTTGAGGAGGATTTATATAATTTTCATGGGTTACACACAGATGGTGCTGGTGTGGTTAATGATACAGGTGCACAAAAGTTTGGTGCTTTTTCTATCACTAAAAATGACATTAAAGGGGCACAGCGGTCTGGTGCATGTTTGCAGAACTCTGCTTATGGTGGTATTAAAGAAACTAATGGCGCACAGTATCATGGTGCTTTTCAGGATAATAGGAATGACACGGTTTTTGGAGGGGCACACTTTAGTGGTGCTATACAGCAGCCTAATGATGGCGTGCGGGTGGATGTAGTAAGCCCAGTGTGGCGCAGTTTATCAGGTGTGCACGCAGATGCTTCTGAGTTATCAGCAGGTGGGGTGCTGCCGCAGACAGGCAGGCGCATAAATCAAGCAGCCACTTCTACACGGGCAGCTGAGTCATCATTTAGGCTGCCTATGCCATGCGACATTTCCCCGCTGGGTTTTCACTTACCAGATACTGTAAAGGATAAAATTTGGAAAGGTGAATTTATTGATCTAATGTCTTTATTGCCAGCTTCCAAAGAATTTATGGCTAGAGTTGATAAACGCTCTGATGACAGAGCAGAGGAGGATAAGAAGTCAATACCAAAAACTTTTCAGAATTGGTTGCAGGCCTTTTGCATTTATGCGGCCGTGCTAGGGGAGCGTTTTCCTGGGAAATGTTCAGGACTTTTTCAGCATGTGGATATAATAGCGGAGGCTTTTCGCCATTTTGGGGGTATAGCATGGTTCACTTATGATGAGAACTTTAGGCAAAAACTGGCCGTTCACCCAATGTTGCAATGGGGTTGCAAGGATGTGGGTCTATGGCTAAACCTCATGCTGCCACAGAAGTCGCAGTTTGCTCCCCGGGTAGTGCCCCCACAGAATAGTTTTCGCAAAGGATGCTGTTTCGCCTTCAACGAAGGGCATTGTAAATTCTTGGCTAATTGCAGATATAGGCATGAATGCTCTTTCTGCAGTGGTGCCCATCCTGCAAACAGGTGTTTTCGAAAGTCGGCCGCATCCTCCTCTACAGCAGTGCCCAGGGAGACAGGAGGGAAGGGCCAGGACGCCAGTGAAATTATCAAACATGCAGCCTTGGCTAGAACAATACCCAGACCGCACGATGGCTCGGCTGCTGTTTGAGGGTTTTGCTAATGGTTTTTTGGTCCCTTCATATTCAGGTTCTGGGTGCGTCCGGGTTGAGAATCTACGCTCAGTCAGGATGCACCCTGACATTGTACAGGAAAAAATCAATAAGGAGATCACTGAGGGTAGAGTAGCGGGGCCTTTTAAGCTTCCACCTTTTGAGAATTTCCGCCTCTCCCCCTTGGGAATTGTTCCCAAGAAGGAGAAGGGGAGTTTTCGACTCATACATCACTTGTCTTATCCAGCTGGTTGTTCACTAAATGATGAGGTCTCTGGGGTCCTGGCCCCGGTGTCCTATGCATCATTTGATGAAGCACTGATGCTGTTACGTCAATTTGGGCAGGGGGCTTTGTTGGCTAAGGCAGATATCAAGTCTGCCTTTCGGCTGCTGCCCGTGCATCCGCAGGGATTTAATTCCCTGGGGTTTAATTTTAAGGATCAATTTTATTTTGACAAATGTCTACCAATGGGTTTTGCCTTGTCATGTTTTTATTTTGAAGCCTTTTCTACCTTCTTGCACTGGGTTGTAGCACAGTGCCTCCCGGAAGGGGGCTTGTTACACTACCTAGATGATTTTTTATTCATTGGTCCAGTGGACTCACAATTGTGTTATAAATCGCTGGACACTTTTTTAAGGACTTGTACCCTTTTTGGGATTCCTATCGCCCACGAGAAAACGGTCCTCCCGGCCACGACGATTGAATTTTTGGGCATTACAATCGACTCAATGCGAATGGAGTTTAGGCTACCGGAAGAAAAGCTGTGCCGGTTGAGATTATTAATTTCATTGTTTTTGTCCAAAAGGAAAGTATTGTTGAAAGAGGCGCAATCCCTATTGGGGCTTTTTGCATTCGCAGCCAGGGTGATCCCGATGGCCAGGATTTTTTCAAGGCGTTTCGCCTTGGCCACAAGTGGTTTGCTGTCCCCATATTCACATATTCACCTGTCAGCAAATGTGAAAGAGGACTTGAAGGTTTGGGATGCTTTCCTTTCTAATTTTAATGGCTCAACAGTATGGCAACAATCTATTACGGATGATTTTCAATTAAATTTCTTCACCGACGCAGCTGGTTCATCAGGTTTTGGGGCTTTTCTGAACGGTAGTTGGTGTGCTTCTGAATGGCACCCCAGCTGGCTACAGGGGGAAGTTATACGGAATATAGTCCTGTTAGAACTTTTTCCTGTCGTAGTTTCATTAATAATATGGAAGGAGTTCTTTAAGAATCGGAGGGTGCTATTACATACAGATAACAAAGGCGTTCTATTTGCCATAAACACGCTGTCATCAAAATCTGAAATGGTGATTAAGCTGCTGCGTTTTGTAGTATTACATTGTTTTCGTTGTAACATTTGGTTAAAGGCTCAGTACTTACCTGGTTTACAGAATGATATAGCTGACGCTTTATCTCGTTCACAGTTCCAACGTTTTCGGGATTTGGCGCCTGCGGCGGACCGAACGGGCACCCCCTGCCCAGATTTCCTCTGGGGCTTGATTTGGGACTGATGGCTACTCACCTCCGGGGCTCACTGGCGCCGAAGACATGGCAGGAATATGGTTTGGCATGGTCCAGATGGTGTTCTTTCTGCTCTCAGCACGGTACAGGGGTTCTGGAGGTGAATGGTTATGTCGCTCTGGCTTTCATATCTTCATTAATAAATGCAGGTATGAGTCCGGGTTCAGTTAACAAGATAGTGGCTGGTGTTTCCTTTTTTCTCAAATTTTCCGACCGCCAAGCGCTTACTTCGTTTTTTCAAGTCAGGCAAATTTTGAAGGGCTTTCGGAAATCGGCTCCTTCTAAGGATGGCCGTCGGCCTATTTCAGTGGAGTTATTACTCAACCTGTTATCGGTCCTGGAGGTTGTTTGTACATCTATGTTTGAAGTGTTTCTTTTCAGGGCAGCATTCTCGGTCACTTTCTTCGGTGCTTTAAGGATCGGTGAATTTACGGCTAGGAATAGGTCTTCCTCTTCTTTTCTTTTGTTCAGGCATGTAGTCTTGGGCCTGATAATCTTCGTGTCTTTATTTGCAGGTCAAAAACTTTTGGATTGGGTAAAGGTCAATGGGTGCCTCTGGCTAGTTCCCCGGATCCGAGAGTATGCCCAGTAGTGTTGATATCAAATTTTTTGGCTGTGCGCCCCTCATGCGAGGGTTCCTTTTTTATCCACCAGGACAGTTCCCCGCTTACCAGATTTCAGTTTTCAGCTGTTCTTGCTTCTTGCCTTAGACGGCTCAATCTTTCAGGTTTTAAATTTTCGTCTCATTCATTTAGGGTTGGGGCCGCCACAGCGGCCAATCTATTGGGTTTCCCTATAGAGAGTCAAAAGAGGGTCGGTAGGTGGGCTAGTGATAGGTACAAAATTTATGTTCGCCCAGATCTATTAACGCTATGATTTTGTTTCAGATCCAGCTACTGAGGCAATTTGGATCGTAGGCCACTCCTACATTTTCTGGGCTGGTAAGCAAGCTTCTTCTAGGATCTACTCAAGTAATTTGGGTCTGGACGATTCTTTATACACAGTTTTTTGGTCAGGCATTAGGGGTCTGAGATGGCGTAATCTTAGAGGCCATTTACTTTACTTAGCATCTATTTGGCCGCCTCCAAGTATCCTGGTTATTCATTTAGGGGCATACGATATTGGCAAGGTTAGGACTTGGGATCTTCTGTGCGAGATCAAGAAGGATCTGTGCGACTTTAGGCTACTGTTCCCAGGTACTACCCTGGCCTTTTCAGAAATGATCCCACGTCTCCTGTGGGCCCCTGGCGGTGACTTAAGCTACATGGATAGGATCAGGAGGCGGCTGAATAGAACCATACATAATATGTTAGTTTCACTGGGTGGTGTATCATTCCGCCATTTTGAGCTGGAAGGTTTTTTCTTAGGTCTGTTCAGGCAGGACCAGGTCCATTTGTCTGCAATTGGCCTGGATATTTTTAACATGGGCCTACAGGCCTTAATTGAGAGTGCCTTGGTGTTGGGGGGACCTCAGCCAGGAGCGTCACTCCTGGCTTAGGTCGGTGGGGGATTAGTCGTCCAGCTTCGTCTGGATGGACACTGTGAACTAGAACAATAATTTAATTTTGTTTATAGCCGAGGTGGCTAAATTATGATTTAAGTTTAAGGTTACCTCTTGACCAACACCAGGGCCAGAAAAAATTCCAACAATAAAGTATGGTTATAAAGAATTACTGGGTGTTTGTATTTTGTACGTTTAATGACTCCTTAATGCTAGCCCATGGCAAGCCCTGCAATATGCAGGGCGAACATGGGGGAGTATGAGGGGAATGATCTTTCATCTGCAGGTTGCTATTGGTGAGTGCAGCAGGCTAGCAACAGCGCCTGATTGGTGGATGGCGGCGGGAGCGCTAAAGCCCGCGAAACGGGGCCCTTTAAGAGCGGATCGTCCGGCCTTACCTGTCTCTCTGAAGCAAGACCGGGACCCCCGCCCACCCTCCCCCTTTTTCTTTTCTTCTCTAAAATATTCTTTTACAAGTCATGGTGTTGGTTAGTGGGGGATTAGTCGTCCAGCTTCGTCTGGATGGACACTGTGAACTAGAACAATAATTTAATTTTGTTTATAGCCGAGGTGGCTAAATTATGATTTAAGTTTAAGGTTACCTCTTGACCAACACCAGGGCCAGAAAAAATTCCAACAATAAAGTATGGTTATAAAGAATTACTGGGTGTTTGTATTTTGTACGTTTAATGACTCCTTAATGCTAGCCCATGGCAAATATCTCCTAAACCGTGTAGGTTTAGGAGATATTTCTTGGACCTACAGGTAAGCCTTAATCTAGGCTTACCTGTAGGTCAAAGTGGTTTGTAAGGGTTCTAACCACTTTAAGGCCTTTTTATGTGTTTTGGTGTATATAAGATTCATAACTCTTGTTTATAACACATATGGTTTTTCACTTTTATGTCGGATTTTGGATTATCTCCTAATCAGTGGGGTAGTTCAGCAATTTGCACTCATTGGTCCATATATATTTTTTCTTGTTTCTATTTTTTTTAACTGTGTTGATGTTATACAGGAGAATTGCTGCTTTCATAATATTCATTTCACAGTCACTTTAATGTGATTCATGCACATAAGTATAGTTGCATTTTTTGATCCTAGCGCAGTTTCTTTTTTCGTTATAAATAAGTGCATATATATTTATTTTTTGGGATTGCCCAAGGGATTTAACTTTGCTTTTCTTGGTTTATTCAATAAATGTATGCATGTACCAGTGGCGGCTGGTGCTAAATATTTCGAGCAGCGTGCGGGGGGGGTTTGGCAACAAACTAATGCTGACCCCCCCACGGGAGACAGATGGTGGATGATAAGGCGGTGGTCACCGCAAGCACTAACCCCCCTCCTCGCGGCAGATGGACAGCGGTGATCGCCACAAGCACAACTCTATCTCGTCTTACACCAGCCTTGTGGAAATAGATATGAAGCAACAACTCTAGTAAAGATGTAATTACTGTGCTTTTCACAGTCCTGCATATCAATACTACAAAGTGGATTTTTCTCTAGAATATGTCTGTACTTAAAGTGATACTAAACACACACAGTTATACTGCAGCAACAAGTGCTCTGGTCAGGAAGGGGGTAAAATCTTCAGAAGCGGATAATATACATTACCCTTTCTCTTTATGTATGTGGATGATGGCACTGTATTTATTTTAATTAAAGCCACTCAGATAACACCCTGTCCATTTTAACATGGCGGCTCTACTATAATTTTAGAAAACTTCTTTGAAAGTCACTGTACAGAGTTTTGCCCATGCTTCAGGATCTATTTGGGACGTCTCTACTATGGGTACGTTGGGGAAATAATATAACTAAATAAGTGTCCAATTGTAAGAAAGACCTCTCCAAGATGGTGCCTGGAGTCCACAGTAGAGGATTTGTTAGTCCAATGCTTGACTCCTCTTAGAAAAGTTTCTATTTAGACATATTGTGGACATGTGGGGACATCTCGTCGCACCTGGAAACCAGTGGTGGCCCATCAATTAGGGGCACCGGAGCGCCGCCCCCTCTATCCACAGCCGCCACCCCCACTCTCTATCCATGGACGGTATTTTGACAGGACATCCCCACCCCCTATTCATGCGTCTGGCCGCCTTCAGGACGCCGGGCACGTGAATTACAGCAGCGGGGGTGTTTTTTTGCAGCACCTGATTAGAGCCAGAGGCTCTAATAGACTTCAAAATAGGGTGGGCTCGTGGCGGAGAGCATTGCGCCAGGAGCCCCCTCAGGTGTTACAACAGCGAATGAATATTCGCTATTGAAACACTGATCCTCAATCTGGCCAATAAGAAGCAATCAAAAAATTACCACCGGCCGCCACTGCTGGAAACACTACAGCAGAATTCTACCAAGGAATCACAAAGGGGTTCTTACATCTTGCTACAAGCAATGAGGAAAAAGAAAAAACTCTCCTAAGTGAGGAAAAATATCTCCTAGAAAATTGCAATATTAGCAAATGTCTCCTTTGGAAGATTTCCTTTTGTTCCTGTTTCGCTGAGAACTCAACCGTTTTGATTTTTCCTCCCTTTCGGTCCCTGTAACACTGGTCACCAAGATAAATAGAGGAGGGCTAAACTTTCTAAAAGGGATACAAAGAGCAAAGGAAAAATCCAACAGGGTTGTTAAACCATCCCTACTTTATTCAAAAGGAAAAAAATGTTTCGTCTTCAGAAACACTTCGGCACATATTTTCTAAGGTATTCTCACCATCAAACATCATTACAATTTATATTTGCTTGCAGGACCTAAACTTTACATTCTTGGATATGAGATACAAAAACAAGAGTCAATGGTTATCTTTGAAAGAGGGTTTTAAGGATAGTAAGCTGCACAAATCATTATGTATTGAGAAGATGATGGCAATAGTACTGTTAATGACTTAGTGCTCCTTTCAAGAGCCCATCAGCCCCGATACAAGCAGTGGGCTAGCTCTTGGAAAGAGTTGTGCAAATGTCAAAATGTCTTGATGAGTGGACAGTGGTAGTCTGGAGGAGTGCAGTCTGCCCAAGTAATGCCCTTGTGTGATGCCAAGCCTCCATGATTGAAATAACAGGAATCTAATGAATGAAAGGGGCAGGCAAGGAACAGTAATGCTGGGAAGGAAAAAACTTGATGATGCTGAATCTCTTCCAGACAAAAAAATGAAGCAGACTCTGACTAGGTGAAGCTTCTAACGCACACTGTGAGAAGATTAAAATGGTTGTAAAGGCTCAAGTTTTTTACCTTCATTTATTCAATGCATGAAGGTAAAAAATCTTCTGTGTGCAGCAGCCCCCCCCCCCTCTAATACTTACCTGAGCCCCACCTCGATCCAGAGGTGTGCACGAGAGCAGCGGCTCTCCCGATTCTTTTCCTCCTCATTAGTTCCCGTTACCGTCAATCACAGCCAGTGAGCCAATGAGTAGAGAGTGAGGGCGGGCCCGAGCAGCGTTCTGTGAGTGAATGAACACACGGAGCAGCTACTCGGGAGCGAGCCTGCTTGGGTGTCCCCATAGCAAGCTGCTTGCTTTGGGGACACTCAGCTGGAAGGAGGGGCCGGGAGCATCAGCAGGGGACCTGAGAAGAGGAGGATCTGGGCAGCTCTGTGCAAAACCAACTGCATAGAGCAGGTAAGCATGACATGATTGTTATTTTTTTATCTGCCGTTAATATCACTTTAAGCTAATTCAGCACAGGAGAGAAGCCTGTACAACAGTACACAACTGGCGGTAAGGCTGGATGTCAGCATGTTCCTTGTTGGCACATGTGTGTGCTGGACACCCAACTGGCCTCAAGTTCTGCCCCTCCATCTCCAAGTCTGAGTGCTGCTGAAATTACATCCTGTGATTCAACAGATTACAACAGATTACAAACGACTGACATTTAGATATTTATACCTATTGCATTATATAAGTTCAGCTTTAATTAAAAAAAAAAAGGATCAAAATTGCTGCAGGTTTATTGAGATCTCTTAAAAGGGCAGTTTTAAAAAAAACATCAAATTGATTGTTGTTTCCGTGTGTGAGACCAGCATAGTGCTTACATTCAGATCTCCTCCTTCCTTCTTTTTTTTTATTGTCAACCATTATCAAAAAAAGACTGAAATTGCCAATTTATTGTTGAATTTTACAGCATGAGACGACTCCCTGAACCCAGGAATTTCCCCCGCCAAGGTTTGCAGTTATTACAGTATCAAGTAAGAAAAAAGTAATTTTTTTTTTTTTTAAATAGCACGCAATGTGGTTATTTTTATTGTACGCTAGCTGGAAATTGTACTGCAACATAAAAGAGAACCACAGAATCCTGGAGGAAAGGAAATAAGGTTACCACTATACAACAAGGTGTTGCTTTGACCGAAAACATAAATGAGGGCTTCACCTACCTCCAACGTGTTTATTTAAAGAATACTGTTGTCCTAAAACATTGTTTTTACATTAGTAACAGTGAAAGCACATTTTAAGTGTTAATGCAGAGTTACTATCAATTCACAAACAAATATTAGGAATACACTGGATAAAAAGACGTAACCATGGTTACCAGCCCAGAATGTGCACGTACAATTAAATCCGAGCTGCTAAGTGTCCAAGTTACACAAGCTAATGTCAGAGCTAAAAGATATAAAACGTGGAGATAAAACCAACAGCCTGCTTCACCATGAAAATTAGCCAAGCTTTAAAGAGATACAGTCCCCAAAGTAAGGAAGAAATCGTTCTCATCATGCATGTCAGGTTTAAGAAAACCTGTGTTTAATTGTGGTAAGAATCCAGCCTGGATACCCGAGGAACCCCTGATCCAATTCTCAGGTCTCGGGGACCCCTTAAAAATAGTTATGTTCTACAGCTCACGGGATGTTAGCAGCCACCTAGATCTAATAATAAATAAAAGTAAAAATATTAACATTTACACTAAACATTTACACACGGTCGGAAATTCCGACCACAAAATTTTGTCCGACACTGGCGTTGCATACACACGGTCGGACAAAGTTGTCGGAAAATCCGATCATTCTGAACGTGGTGACGTTCGTTGCGTACGACGGAACTACGTAGAGGCTAGTAGCCAATAGATTTGGTCTCGTAATTTGATCTGAGCATGCGTGGCACTTTGTCCGTCGGAATTCTCTACGCACGATCGGAAAAAGTCTGATCGGATTTTGTTGTCGGAAAATTTGAGAACAGGATCTCAAATTTTGTCCGTCGGAAATTCAGACAAAAAAAGTCAGATGGAGCCCACACACGGGCGGATTTTCCAACAACATGGTCCGATCGGACATTTTCCATCGGAAAATCCGACCGTGTGTACTGGGCATTACACTGACAGTGCATTGGTGCTCAGTGGATACACTAAGGCCCCTTTCACACTGGGGCGGGAGCGGTGTCGGCGGTAAAGCAGCGATATATTTAGCGCTGCTTTACCGTCGTATTATCGGTGGTTTTCGGCCGCTAGCAGTTCGGTTTTAACCCCCGCTAACGGCCGAAAAAGGGTTAAAACCTCCCGCAAAGGCGCTTTGCTGGCGGTATAGCCGCACTGCCCCGTTGATTTCAATGGGTAGGAGCGGTTTAGGAGTGGTGAATACACCGCTCCTTCACCACTCCAAAGATGCTGCTAGCAGGACTTTTTTGACCGGCCTGCTAGCGCACCGATCCAGTGTGAAAGGGACCGGATTTTTTCAGGCACTGGGGCGTTTCCTGAAAAACGCCCCAGTGTGAAAGGGGCCTTAGTGCGTAACGTAAACACAAAGGACCCATTTACACAAGTTTGGTCTTTTGACAGGCAGTGAGGCAGCGTTGTAGCACCTTCGCACCGCCTGCTTTAACCCCTTAAACCCTGCATGAGGGCACCACAACCACGTGCAGTGCACACTCAACTCTTTGAGGACACGTGGATGTAAGCCATTTGGAACAGGTGCTTTATTCAGCTATTAACCGTTATTATCTCCAAATGTTTAACCACTTGCCTACCGGGCACTTTCACCCCCTTCCTGCCCAGGCCAATTTTCAGCATGCGTGCTCCTTCATCAGGTATAAGGCGATTGCCTGATGGAGCAGGCATGCTCCGAACGCACGCTCCTCCCCACTCTCTCACCATCCGGAAGTGACGTGTCCAGTCGCCCCTGAGCCGAATCTGAGAACCAGGAAGCATTGGGCGCCACCAGCGCAGCCGGGAACATGAGCTGCCTCTCCATCTGCGAGCCGACAGCCTTCCCCCAGGAGTGGGTGAACTTCCTATACCAGGGATCTGCAATTAGCGGACCTCCAGCTGTTGCAGAACTACAAGTCCCATGAGGCATAGCAAGACTCTGACAGCCACAAGCCTGACACCTAAGGGCAGAGGCATGATGGGACTTGTAGTTTTGCAACAGATGGGGGTCCACTAATTGCATATCCCTGTCCTATACCATTTTACATGCGCTGTAATCTCTACATCCTTGTGAGTTCAAAATCGTCTGTCCTATATTAAAATGTTTTTATCACGCTGCGCTTACTGCTCTCTTTGTTTCTAATTTTCTACAGAGCCCCTTCTAGCCTGTTATGAGCCGGCAGCCATCTAGAGTCAGCCCATCTGTGACCATCTACACACCTCTTGCTGCATTTGAACTCTCATGCATGGACTCCCCACTATAGAGAGTAGATTAATCACCCATTTCTCTCTATTTGAGCTGACAGAGCGCACATGAATATATGTATACAATTGCGGGGTCATGCAACACTGTAACCATATGAAATTTTTATCTTTTTGTTTTCCACACAAATAGAGCTTTATTTTGGTGGTATTTAATCACCACTGGATTTATTTTATTTTATGCTAATTAAACAATAGTTTGTTATAAAATTTTGCAAACAGATAATTTTTCTCCTTCACTGATGTGCGCTGATGAGGCTGCACTGATGGGCAGTGATAGTCTGCACTGATGGGCATTGATGAGCTGCACTGATGGGCAGCACTAATAGGCGGCACTGATGGGCATTGATAGGCATCACTAATGGGCACTGGTAGGCAGGACTGGTGGGCACTGTTGGGTCTGCACTGATAATCAGAACTGTACTCCAATGGCCTCCAGTCACCAGATCTCAATCCAATAGAGCACCTTTGGGATGTGCTTTCCTATCATGGATGTGCAGCTGACAAATCTGCAACGACTGCTTGATGCGATCAGATCAATATAGACCAAGATCTCTCAGGAATGTGTCCAACTATCAATGCCCATCAGTGCAGCTTCATAAGGGCAGCCTCATCAGTGCCACCTATTAGTGTAGCCCATCAGTGCAGCTTATCAATGCCCATCAGTAAACATCAGTCCACTTCACTTAACATTTAAAAAAAAAATGCCGTTGGAACAATGTTTACATATCCTGTGCTCTAATACAAATAGAAAATTTGATATTGTATATTGGGCAAATGTAAACAATTCAATGAGCAATGAACTAATTTTTAGCTGCTCCCATTGTTTTAGAGGAGTTCTGGTCAAACTCTACACCCAGGCTATGAAAATAAAAACCAACAATAGCTTGACATATTAGACCTGTGGCATGTATGATACTTTATAGTGCCATCTAGAGTTTGATTTTTGAAAATACTTCAATCCTAGCAATGTAAAAATTATATGTGGAAATAGCTATGCTTTCTAAAAAAAAAAAGGTCGGCAGCATAAGCTGAAGGGGGCTCCATTACAACAAGAAGAACTAAGAAGTAAAGTCTGTGCCAGAGGGGACTTCACAAGACCAAAAAAGGAATTTCACCTGCAAATGACTCAAGACACTACAACCGCGTCCGGCTTCCTGCAGTAATTGCGTGAGTAACCTGAGTCCTGCTTGTTATGGAAATCACAAACTAAAACCCAAACTAAGTAACTCTTATCATATCCCTATCGCATACAGATACATACATAAACATTGTCAATGTTTATTTGCTAGGAAGGTTAGGTAGCGTGTGCATGGCATAGTCTGCATATTTTGTAATCCTTTGTATGTCTTGAATTGTTTTCCTACAGTTTTAGGTAGTTTGTATATACAACATTCCTGTTTAGTAAAGCACATGAATATACTATAGGGATTTCTGCTTCCTTGCTTTGTATGTGTTTGCTTTGCAGGTATGTCTTTCTACGGTTACACTGTACTGTTACTGTGATTTATGCTATATAGTAATATTTTATTGAGTTTGCTTTGCAGGTATGTCCTACTGTTATACTTTCAGGTTACTGTGTTTTATTGTTATTTATTTTGTTGTTAAAGTGTTTGTCAACCCCAAAAAATGTAATTTCAGATGCTGGTCCCTTAAAGCAGATTAAAAAGCAGTGCTTGTGCTGCGTAAACTGCCCCCTCTAAACTGTAAAAAAAAAATTGCCCGAACCTGCCACTTCCTGTATACCCTCTCTGTACTGACCACGAAAATCAGGGTTGCTGAGCTCTGACCACCGTGGTCAGAGTGCGTCCCTCCATCATAGTTACATAGTAGCAATATGGTGTGACTAAATCCCCATATTTTTTGAAAATGTTTAGGTGTTTTAAATACCGCCTTGCAGGAGGTAAATGTCTTTTTTGCATGTGTGCGCTGTAATATTTTGTTCTGTCTTCACCTTGCCATTGCTAATATTAAAAATGAAAAAACTACAATGGTCACTGCCAGCCCCTCTATTAGAACCTGGCATACCACACTATGCAAGTCATTTCTAAAAACGAGCGTTGTAAATACCTAATTAGAGCTATATTCAGGCCAGTCATGAGACTCACGGCTGCTTTACAACTCCGAGACAGGGCTTCTGCGGGATTCCCCGTGATCTCCCCGGCTAACATCAGAGGGAGATCTCGGTCCCTCCCACAGAAGCCATGTATCGGGCGGCCGTGAGTCATGTGACCGGTCTAACGATAGCTCTAAATAAGTATTTACAACGCTTGTTTTTAGAAATTACTTACATAGTGTGGTATGCCTGGCTCTAATAGAGGGGCTGGCAGTGACTTAATAGTGACTTAAACACTATTTGCTTTGCAGGTACGCCATTCAGCTGCAGCACAGGTTTATTTATTTTAACAGCAACAGGGTTTGCTCTCACGACCATAGAGCTGACCATAGACCTGATCGGACGGCTCCAATCATCTCTATGGCCTAAGAAACCGGAAGCTACAAGCATTTCATGACTTCGATTTCACCAGGAAAGCATCTTATAACACCGAGCTGAGAGAAATTGAGGGTCTAATAGACCCTGAGTTTTTTTTTATTGTTAAAGAGTACCCATCACTACCTATTGCTATCATAGGGGATATTTACATTCCCTGTGATAACAATAAAAATGGAAAAAAAAAATAAAAAAAATAAAAAAAAAACTGGAAATAAATAAACCATTAAAAAAAAAATAATAATAATAATTAAAGCACCCCTGTCCCCCCTTGCTTGCGAGCAAAGGCAAATACAAGCATTGGTCTCATGCTGTATGTAAACAGCAATTGCACCATGCATGTAAGGCATGCGCACCGCAAACGTCAGATTGAGGGCAGTAATTCAGTAGACCTCCTCTGTAAATCTAGGCTTTTAAAAATGTATGTAGTTTGTCGCCCGCTGCACGGGTGTGTGTAATTTTAAAGCATGTCGTGTTTGGTATCTATGTACTCGGCCTAAGATCATCTTTTATATTTTACCAAACATTTGGGCAATACAGTGTGTTTTTATGCTGCATCACGGGTTTATTTATTTTGACAGCAACACATAATTTGGAAACACATAATTACTTCACCTTTCTAGACCAATTTTATCTACAGCCAAGTACAGCGATAGGCACAAATTTCGTTCCAGTTTATGCAAATCTAACCATGGGAGGAGTAACACATCTGGGCCTTTTGCCAGACACTTAATTTTCTACGGCAGATACATTGATGACATCCTGCTGATCTGGGAGCGTGGCCCAGATGTGTTCTCCTCCTTTGTGGCCATTGTAACACCAACTCCATGTCTTTCACGCATGTTTTAGACTCCAACAAACTCATCTTCTTGGACTTAGTTTTGGCTCATAACGATTATACCATTATCACTAGGAACCATGTCAAAGCCACTGGGGATAATTCTTACCTCTATTTTTCCAGTGCACATCAGCCTGCATGGAAAATACATATCCCCAGTGGCCAATTCAACAGACTAAGAAAGAATTGTTCTAAAGATGAGGATTATATTTCACAAGAAGCCTTGATGTCCCAGAAGTTTTTGGACAGAGGCTATCCCTTGGAGCTGATACAGGAGGCCTTTAACTCACATATGGTACCCTTGTGTAAAAGTAAAAAAGTCACAACATCACATGATAATCCAAACGGAGTTAGATTCATCACAACTTTCAATGACCAATATAGATTGATCTCTAAAAACATCCGGAAACACTAATATTCTAAAGCTTGGATCAGAAGTTATTCCCAATTCTACCCCATGCCCCGAAAGTCACCTTTAGGAGAGCAGGTACAATAAAAAACACCTTGGCCCCTAGTAAATTACAAACCACTAACAATAGCCCTATTTCAGATATCAGATCCTACTTTGACAATAGAACAGGGGTATTCCAATATAGGAAAAGGGGATGCCTCACATGCCAATTCATATTGCATGGATGTTCCATTACTGATAACAAAGACAATATTTTTCACATCAAACTATTTATCACATGCTCAATGGAATTTGTGATTGATGTGCTTAGGTGCCGTACAACCTACTATACATAAGACACACAACACGCAGCATGCGAAAATGCATAGGCGAACATCTAAGTTTCATCCAAAAAGGCAGTGATGAAAATAGCGTCCCTCGTCATTTCCTACAAGCACATAAGAAAGATATGCGTTGCCTGGAGGTGATGGCGATTAACACCATTCCCAAGGGTACACTTATGAAAGATTTCCCCTCTTGCAAAGGATGGATTGGATCTGGATCTTTAAATTCGGATCTTTGTCCCCTAATGGCCTCAACGAGGATCTTGAAGCGCATACTATTATGTAAACATAGTCTTTTCTTATCCTGATAGTGCCTAGTCCCCAAGAAGTGCCAACTTAATATACCCCTACCTGTCAGTCATGCACATTAGTAGCCGTCCCCTTTGCATAAATTCCTTTCTATTCTTTTTTATACATACATATATCTATCTACATATCTATCTATCTATCTATATACATACATACACACACACACACACATATATATATATATATATATATCTAAATACCTGTGTCTTTTTATATATACATGACAGTTGCTTTATATAGAGAAGCTCATTTATTCGTATAATTTTAGAATACATTTTTTAATATAGGTCTATTTACATTGGAAGTGGTGCATTATATCCATATAATAAACATATAATACACAAGATCACAGTTTATATGATATACATATTGTTCGAAATGTTTATTCAATATTTTTATCATTTTGATATTTAATATATTTTTCCTATTCATTTTTTATATGTTTTTTATTCTTTATTATCATTATTATTTTTTTATTTAACTTTTTGTTATTCTTCTTTATATACATCCAATTTTGTATGTTTTGTTATCTTTAGAATTATAATCTTTAATTTAATCTTATTTCTGTACTCACAGAATGACATTATATACCTGCACTGGTTTTAATTATATTGGCATTATAAGTTGTAAGCCCTGTGTATGTACGGATAACGATGGGTTAATAACAATCTGGGTCTGCAGTTTGCAATTGCTCTGCCCACTCCCCGCCCCCTATTACCGGGACTTGGCAAAGCGCATGTACGCGAAACACGTCATCACTGCAACAGTTTCCCTTGCATTCCAGCCTGGTTTAATTGGCAATCCACTCCGGTCCGGAACTTTCACCCTTGTGTCACAGTGACGTCACACGGGAGCTCCGATGGACTCCAGCTCAGCTCCCGAGCGTCTGGGGCTCTGCAGCAAGGGCTATTTATCACGGCGGACTCTTTCCATTTCCATGCCCACCGGACATCAGGCCATCCACACCTGTCTATACTGGCTTGGTATCGTATCACCTGTTTTGGTTTTGAACTTTGACTGTGAACATTCTACTTTTACTGTGAACAATAAATTATCCAATTTAGCCTTCACCATCGGCTTGCTGTTATACATTCTGAGGATTCCATGTCATCCACGTACTGTACATCCAGACAGCGCTGTAAATTTTCTCTTTTGTGATCCTGTGTTCCTGCTAAGCGGGAACACGGATCTTTACCTTAACCCAGTCAAAGCACATCCCCCACAGTAAACACTCCCAAGGAACACATTTAACTCTTTGATCGCCCGTTAACCCCTTCCCTGCCAGTGTCATTAGTACAGTGACAGTGCATATTTTTTAGCACTGATCACTATATTTGTGTCACTGCTCCCCAAGAAGTGTCAAAAGTTTCAGGTGTCTGATTTGCCTGCCGCAATATCGCAGTCCTGCTATAAGTTGCTGATTACCGCCATTACTTGTTAAAAAAAAAAAAAAAAAAAAAAGAAGTATCCCAAAGTTTGACACTATAACTTTTGCGCAAACAAATCAATGTACATGTCATATTGGGATTTTTTTTTCCCCAAAAAATATGCAGAAGAATACATATTGGCCTAAATTGATGAAGAAGTTAGATTTTTTACATTTTTTTATTGGGTATGTTTTACCAATTTTTTTTTTCAAAATTGAAAAAATTTACAGTCTTTTTTTGTATATAGTGCAAAAAATAAAAACCGGCAGAGGTGATCAAATACCACCAAAAGAAAGTTCTATTTGTGGGAAAAAAAAAGGACAAAAAGGACAAATTGTATTTGGGTGCATCGTCACAGTTAAAGTAACGCAGTGCCGTATCGCAAAAAATGGCCTGGTCATGAAGGGGGGTAAACCTTCCGGAGCTGAAGTAATTAAACATGTCCAGTTTTACTGATAGATTTACCAGTCAAGTTATCCTGAAGATATACAAAAAAGGTCAGTGTCAAAAATATTAGAGTAATAGTAAAAAAAGAACCAAGCTGTGCACTATTAATATGCACATGAGAAACAATACATGACAATATATGTAATATGCATACATTGTCAATTTTAGCTTATAAACAGTAGGATTTTAATATGTGCTCTTATGATTTTGTAGCCAGTAGGACGGTTAACATTCAATTCCGATGCACTGCTCAGGACTTGCTCTTCCTTAGATCTCTGTACCCTGGATGCAGGTTCAGAAAGTCCATCCTCACTTGTTGTAAGATACAAATAACTAGATAGGAACCACAATAGTAGATGTATAGCCATGGTATCGCCACCTAAACAACCCACTACTCCTTAACCTACTTCACCACTATGTGGCTTGATCACAAGGAACCTTGCAATCAAGCCACATGGTGGTGAAATGTGTTGAGTATTAGGTTGTTTGGATGGAGATCTCAGAGCTGAACATCTACCTACTTACTCAGAAAAGCACTGATTGGAGTGTGGTTCCTATCTTTATAAATAGGAGAGTTGGTAACCATTTCCAGTTTGGTATTTCAAGACAATCAAAACCTGAGCTGGTCAAGGAATTCTTTCAGAGTGGAAGTAATAAAGCCAAAAAACCCACATATACTGTAGGCTTTCTGTTTTGCAATGTGAAGGTTGGGAAGCTTACTGTAGACTTCCTGTCCTGGTAAGCAGGTTTGGGTACTGCCACATTTGAAAGGTGGTGATGGTGGAGGGGGGTTTGGGGATAAGAAGATAGCTTATTTTGGAAGGCTAATGTCTGCAGTTTGAACAAATATAAAAAAGAAAAACAGTTTAAACTGATAGCTTGTGTGATAATCTACCAGCTGCAGGTTTTAGTAGTCCCATCAGCTACCACCAAAGGTTTGCTTTCAATGGAACCTGTAATTTGGAACTACAAAAACAAAATGTCTTGCCTAACAACTCATTTTGGTTTCATTTTGTTACTAGGGTCCTTACTTGACTTCGACCTTGCTGCTGCACAATGACAGCAATTTATTGGTTTCAAGGTCACTTCTACTTGGCTTACTTGAGCACAGATAGGTAAGTGAGCCGTAGCCCCAAAGTCACGTACCTACTACCTAGCAACAACGTTGGAGAGCTCCCATTACTTATTGGTGTTGAAAGTGATATTCTGTTTGAAGACACTTTCACAGCACTATACTATAAATTTTGCAAAACCGGAACCGGGAAAAAACCCTGCAGTGCAAGCTCTCACAACTTTGATATTCATAGCCTGAACTGTGAATTAGCATTATCCAGACCAAGAACACAGGAACACCAAGTAACCCTTTTTTTTTTTAATACCTTATTTCCACACCTGTTGGAATCCTAAAAATTTGAGTTGATGTAGCTTGATTTACCATATATACTCGAGTATAAGCCGAGTTTTTCAGCACATTTTTTTGCCCCCTCGGCTTATACTCAAGTCAAGCATTTTTCTGCTGCAGAAAATGAAATTTTCCGAACCGAATTTGGGGCCCCGAATCTCAGGGCCACTTGGTGCTAGGAACCCCAAATTTAGTGTGCAAACCCAGTGGAACTAGCACTACAACATATCCAGGGGTTCCTAGCACCAAGTGGCCCTGAGATACAGGGCCACTTTTTGTTTTTGGGCCCCAAAGTCGGTTCGGAAAATGTCATTCTCTGCTGCAGAAAAGTGCTTGACATTTTCCGAACCGACTTTGGAGCCCCGTATCTCGGGGGCCACTTAGTGCTAGGAACCCTAGCACTGGGTTTGCACACCAAATTTGGGGTCCCTAGCACTAAGTGGCCCTGAGATAGGGGGCCCCTAAATTTGGTCAACTGTGTCCATCTGCAGCATCTCATTTCGGGACCCTTTGGGTCCAGAAACCACAAATTTGGCTGCAGCTAGGGGGCATCTAGGAACCCTTAACTACTGAGTTTGAATTTCGGGGGACCTATGGCTGCAAATGGGCACAGTCAGGCATGCAAATGGTCACAGTGAGGCTGCAAATTGGCATTGTTGACCGTCTTTTCCACTTACAGTAGCTGCGCATTTCTCACCCTAGGCTTATACGAGTCAATACGTTTTCCCAGTTTTTTTTTTGGTAAAATTAGGCACCTCGGCTTATATTCGGGTCGGCTTATACTCGAGTATATACGGTAATTCCTAACTCAATAGATTCGAGATGCGGGCTATCATTTTTTTGTCAGGTATGTGATTCATGAAGGATGGAAGCACTAGAAAATTAAAGTGGTTCTAAAGGAAGAAGGGTTTTTACCTTAATGCATTCTAAGCATTAAAGTAAAGTAAAAAAACTTCTGGGTGTATAGCCCCCCCTTATACTTACCTGAGTCCCATCTTTATCCAGTGATGTGCATGAGAGCAGTGGCTCCCTCGCGTCTCTTTCACCTCATTGGCTCACACAGCAGTGGGAGCCAATGGCTCCTACTGCTGTCAATCACAGGCAGTTAGCCAAGGTGGAGAAAGTTAGGTGGGGCCGTGCCCCGTGTGTGAATGGGCAATGTCCATTTACAGGAGCACGACTCCAAGAGGCTTGCTGTTGGGGGCACTCAGTAGGAGGGAGGAGCCAGGACTGCCAGCGGGGGGAAAAAGGGGATCGGTGCTGCTCTGTGCAAACCCACTGCACAGAGAAGGTAAGTATAACATGTTTGTCATTAGAACAAAATAAATACATTTTTAGAATTACTTTAACTGCACTTATTCTTATTATGTGAAG